>OMLM01005427.1:164462-174647 GCA_900302695.1 Helostoma temminkii | reverse complement strand
GTGCATTATTTGTTATGTTTTTCCTCTGGGCAAATTGAAATGACATTGTAATTAGATTTCTGTGTTTTGAATAGCATTGAAAAAGATTTTAATTTTGTAACATTGGTCTTAGCGATGGTTGTTCCAAAATCCACTCAGACATGATTACAGTTGGACTACTATGTTTAAAATCATCCATGTGCATCTATGCATATGCTAGATAAACTGGAGATCTGCAGTAAAACTAATAGAAGGAACCACATGATTTATTCTATTACACAGACAGATTGGAAACATCTAGATATAAGAAATCAAATTCTATTCATTACCATTCTTTTCAAATTGATCAAAAAGCAAAGTTATGAATTCCTGCTAGAGTCTAGAACTTCAAGATTTAATAGCTGCTACATCTACGATCAAAACACTTATCTGAGTGAACTTTTTACAGCTGAGTGGTGCTGAACAGTGTAAACTGCACAAACCCCATTCATAGGCAAAAGCAGAGATTGTCTACTAGTGCACATGAAACATTAACAGAATAACATCTATCAGTCATTAGAAATGTTCAAAATCGAATGTTTCCCAAGAGGCAAAAGCACATATACAAGTGAGTACACGCACACACACATACACACAATAAAAAAAACATGTCAGTAAAATACCAATATGTGTGTATATCCAAGCCGTTATTATTATTATTTTTTTATCAGCCCTGGAAACAAACAATTAATGAAAATGAATAGTTGCAAATATGTTGACACTCTAATATCTGAACTCCAACACCCAGTTTTCTTAAAATTTTGCAGTTCAACATCCAGATATGTGACTCAGTTCAGACACTCACAGGTCTGAGCTAGTGTCAGAGAAAGATTGTCGGCTGTGTTAATAAAGAAATATCTAACAGTTACACAGTGTCTGCATTTAAATTTAAATACAAAAATTACCTCCTTGCATCTCAGTTTCACTTAATAAATGTGATGCTTCATTCATTTATAAAATACTTAATACCTAATATTAACGAACATATTTTTTAGGAGACCATGTTGTCAGTGTTGCAACAAAATATTAACAATGTTTTGCTGTAAGATGTCAATATAAGGAAGCAACTACAAAATCAAGTTACATTTTTCATCTTCTTGTTCTACTGTGTAACTGTCATTTATCCTTTATTTATCCTTTTAACTTTATTGGAATGGGGAATAATCATCAGTATTAAAAGATTTCTATGTTCTACTATTTCTATTAGAAATTACCAGAGTTGACTTGTGTCTATCAGCTGTATATTAGAGATGTTCAGGCTATGCAAGGGCAGCAAGTTGCACGTGACTGCATATTTACCAGCAAGTGTACGCCCAGGCTAAAAGTTCCTGCAAAATTTGGGGAAAAGGGTCATAACAGAACTCATGCAGGCAAGTCAGCTTCTTGTGTAATAAATTGGGTTATTGTTAGCTGTTGGATCAGTGCCCCATTAATATTGTTTGTCCCTGGTATCATCGCTATCTGCCAGCAAGTATTACCATCCTGTTATTATTGCATTAACTCTGCTGTGCAAGTGGCACTTCTACTGCTTGCAGTTCCATGCATGTGTTGCAGATTAAGCAGATAATCTAATCAGAATACAATCTATGACGATATATCTGTTTTGACGGCTCAAGGTTAGAACTGCCATAGTAAGACTATTCAAAGGTGGTAAGAGGAATATTACATTTTAAAAGTTCAACGCCCTCCCCTGAGAATAGTGCTTGAACCAAAGCAAAGATATTACTTCAAAGGCAGCATTCCTGAAAACAATAGCCCCTCTACTATTTGAGTAAACTAAAACAGTGCACGACCATACAAAGACTCCATTGTCACAAAAATTATTTAGGAAAAAAAAGGTCTTGCCGTTACAGCATGATCATCTGAGAACGTCTATTGCCTCTGAAGCACTGGGGACAGATCATGTGATCTGTCAATATATGTGCCAGCATATACATTTTTCTTAGGGGAAGGGTTTTTTCTGCACACTGAACTTCATAATGAAATCAAAACACAACATTATTTTTTTTTTTTCTGAAATAGGTCATTAGAGCTGAAAGGGTATATATATATTATATTCAAGGATTACCAAGTATAGGGTACTCACAAAATTTCAATATTGAACTAGGTCATGCCCACATACAGTAGGATTAGGAAAATCCAAATGAAATACAAATGATTATGTTATGAGATTTTTATCTGTATTGAAATAATAATCTTTATTGGAAGGTATTTATACCTCCAATTTCCAGTACAATCAGCAAAGGGAAACAGTGGTTTTGCTTACAGGCACCTATAATATAATAAACTACATTCATCTTCACTTTTGTTATCTTGTGACCTTAATTTTTTTATTTATTTTTGTAAAACAGGACAACATGACTCCTGTGAAATTCCCTCATTAGTACAGAAGTTGCGCTGTTATTTCCTACTACCCCAAACAGTTGTCATTATAGACAGAATCAATCAAATGCACCAAACTTAACATGTTAACTAAGTAACATTGTTTTAGTTAAAGAAGAAATAAATACAATAATCATTCTGTGAATGACAACTCTTTCCACCCACACAAGCACATAGCCTCGAGGACAAAAAATGGGCATGAATCAAAATCTCTGATGTATAATCCTTCAAATAGAAAATCCACTTCAAAGTCTTATTTCATCCATCCAAGACTCATATACTCATGTCTGCACCACTACAGTCAAGCCCCTCAGGTACTAGTTTTAGGGTCAATGCGCTGATCAACCCAGCTAATGATGCCTTCAAAGACCAGTAGGTCTATAGAGGCTGACCACAAGAGATTTAACTTTTTATTTCTATATTTATAAATATATATGAGCTCATTTATTTATTAATTTAACCCTCTGCACCTTAGTTTAATTCTTTACCCTTTTCATTTAATATTCATCACTGAACTGTGTTCATATTGTGAGCTGATATTGTTTGGTAGGCCTCAGGAGCATCTGATTTGCTCAGGATTACTGACAGTTGTGAGCTTGATCGTGTATGAAAATGCATGTATTAATGTGAAAGTGTATATGGGAAAAGACTAAATAAATTGATATGATTAGGCATTCTGCAAAAAATAAACAAATAAACTAAAAGAAAGCGCGAGTTCAATCAAATTCCTTCTCATATATTCCCATCCCAGAAGTAAACTCCTGCTGCTACGACTGACCGCCACAGCCATTACTCGATTTGATAAGAGCTGCCATTGTTAAACATACTCACTGTTCTATAACTGCTCTGCTACAAATAAAACTAACTCTAAATGCATAACATAATCAATGTGTGGGGCAAATAACCAAATTTCTAAGATGTTGTTTAAACTGCTTTTACACACAACTATTGGGGAAGTATGTTGACTTTCATCAGTACTTTCTGCTCAATAGAAATACAGTCTGCAGTGCATTAAAAACAATAGATGGAAAAGCCTGATAAGTTAGAAATCTTTGGTTACATGTCAGCAATATTGCCTTGTTTTATTGCCCTATTTGTTTGTTTTCAATTTGCAGTTTAATAATCAGTTGAACAAAGTTAGGGGTATTATGAAATGTGAATTTGACAGTTCTTTCTGTATGAATAAAATATTATTTCTAATGAGCAAAGAATAATGTCATTGGCATAAATATGTGTCTGGTGTGCACAGGAATTCCACTATGGTCAACTACATTAGCACAAATGATCATACTTTGCCAAATTCTCCACCATTTTTTTCTGAAAAATTGGCATAAGAATGTGCAAAATGTAGATAATATTAGATTTCTCACATTTTAGTGAGAAACTGAAAAAATATTGGTTAACATAAATAGTGTGAAATCCTGCACAATCAATTCTTCTCATTTTTAAAAAATATAGTATATATAAAGCATATTTAAAGAAATCCAAAAAGATCTAATTTCTGTTATATTATCATTCCTGCTCAGAATATGTTATTTAATTTTCAGGACCTAGTGTTACTATTTACAACAGCACAGCCTGATGTGATATTTATTAAATAAGTTTATCTGTATAGACTCATGATTCCAACGGCTCCCCCCTTTTGCAATAAAGACAACAAGAGGAGAGTGCAAGTTTGTGCAATAATAAACTATAACTTATGTGGTCCACTTTTAATAATATAAATATACAATGCCTTAGAAAAGTATTCATACCTTTTGAACTTTCCCACATTTTGTCATATTACAACCACAAACTTAAATATATTTAATTGGGATTTTGTGTGATAGACCAACACAAAACATTGTGAAGTGGAACAAACAAAACAGATACATGGTGTAAATCTGAAAAGTGTGGCGTGCTTATGTATTCAGCCCCCTTTTCTCTGAAATCCCCAAATAAAGTCCAGTGCAACGAACTGCCTTCAGAAGTCACCTAATAAGTAAATAGAGTCCACCTGTGTGTACTTCAATCGGTATAAACACAGCTGTTCTGTGAAGGCCTCAGAGCTTTGTTAGAGAAAAGTAGTGACCAAACAGCATGGTGAAGACTAAAGAACACACCAGTTTAAAGCAGGGTTAGGTTATAAAAACATATCCCGGCTTTGAACATTTTACGGAGTACTGTTCAATCCATCATCTAAAAATGGAAAGAGCACAACTGCAAATCTACCAGACATGGCTGTCCACATGAACTGACAGGCTGGGCAAGGAGGCCCAAAGTATCTTTGGAGGAGCTGCAGAGAAAGGGAGGCTGGTCAGAGTTGATGGGAAGATGGAGCTAAATACACGGCAATCCTGGAAGAAAACCTGTTAAAGGCTGCAAAAGACTTGGGACTGGGCCGGGGCTCCAACCTTCCGGCTGGACAATGACCCTAAACAAACAGCCAGAGTTACAATGGAATGGTTTAGATCAAAGCATATTCATGGCCCAGTCAAAGTCAAGACCTAAATCCTATTGAGAATCTGTGGCAACGCTGAAAATTGATGTTCACAGACACTCTCCGTCTAATCTGACTGAACTGGAGCTATATGGGCAAAAATTGCAGTCTCTAGATGTGCGAGGTGGTAGAGACATACCGCTAAAGACTTGCAGCTGTAATTGCAGCGAAAGGTGGTTCAACAAACTGCTGACTCAAGGGTCACACTTTTCAGATTAATATTTGAAAAAAATACTTGAACACGATGTATAATTTTCATTCCACTTTACAATTATGCAATACTTTGTGTCAACACTGTCTCCTAAAAATTATTTACCTCGCAGCAAATGTAATCATTATGTTGTCAGGCAACATGTTTTGTCAATAAACAAAACTTTACATTATTTACCGGAATTAAGTTGGAGTTGGTTGGGGTGGATGGTGGATGTACAGTGTCCAGGAGTGGTAATTTGAAGACCTGAGTCCTGGTTTAGGCATGAAAAATACTTAGAGAGTTTGTGTTTAAACTTTTATTCAGACATTGTATGTGAAGTGATCTGTTACTTTTTTCGCTAATACCCAGCCCACAATCTTTCTCTGACCATAACCCAGTGCTCTAAGTAGCTGAGTTTAATAAAGTTGGAGTCATATATAAGCATGTTGAACTGCAAGATCAGATATTTTAGCAGAAGAGAAAAACTTTTTCTTACAGAGGCCAAGGGAAGACAGGCTTCCCCTTTCTTTTTAGACTGTACCATAGTTGTGATTTTAATAAAAACACTCCCTTTTTTGGTTATTCTTCTGTGCTAGTGCTGGCTGTCGTCTCTCCCGTTTCTAACTGAGTATATCAGAATAAGTGAACAGCACCTCTCTAAATGTTCAGTGGTGAATGTGTGGTGAAACCCTTAGTGGAAAAAAACTTAACAAAAAGATTAACAAATCAGATGAGGTTATGGCCATGTTATTGTTAAACTGTGATTAGTTAGGAAGATGCCAAGGGAAGTCAGTCGCCAGTCAAAAATCTATCGACCACACATCCCTTACAAAACAGTACTGTACTTAAAATTTATTTTATGAAGTATATTTAAGTATCGTCTTCCACAAGTGTGAGTTAAATGCACACAGCCTTCTCTCTCGTCTGCTTTTCTATAACTGAACTGTGTTTGGAATTTCTGATATCCTAATATCATTTGTACCTTGCTAACCTGGATTTAGCTTCATGTGTTACTCAGCTAAAGTTGTTGTTAGGTGATTCCACACCGAAGATTGTTGCTAACATGTAGCAACACTGTCCGGACAAAGTAAAATTATCTAAAATTTACATACAGAACTCATTCACAGGTATGAGATATACTGATGTATATGGTGTAGGTCTTTTAGGCAGCGACATAATATTAATTTGCCTAAATGAGAATCAACTGTTGATTCGCTGATTACTCCTAAGACCTTTATGATTGCACTTAATTAGTTTGCTTTATAAATAAGCCATCAGCACTCTCAGTATGTAATTCAATAAATATAAAAATAAAAGTACAGGAATGAAGTGTGATGATGTGGTTGATTTGTGACCTCAGCAGAAAATTGTTCCAATCCATCCTGAACAAAATCATAAAAATGTTTTCAGATTCACTTTAAAGGCACAAAAATCACCAGATGTGCCAGTGTCATATAAAGGTTTTGCTATCTCACAATCAGCCCTGGTCCAGTTTTACAGGTCAAGCATTTGAAAATCTTCCAGAATGCTCTGGACAAATTCCAAAATGTTGACTGCACTGCTGGCTTTATGTGGGGATGTTGAATACATCAAGAAAATTTGTTAGTATACAAACTTGAACTGCATGGATTCTCAGTACTGGGCAACACATCAAAAGCCACGGCCTCATGTGCTGCATGTGGGATGAATTCTGTGACTGGAAAGTGTTTGATGATGACACTTGGTCACAGGACCCCATTAATAAAGATAAGATGACTAAAATGGCCTACAATACGGAGATCACCACAAGTTATAATAAAGCAAAGCTTGAACTAAGCAATAAAAACTGTAATTCAGTTTATGCTTCTGCCATATTACATATATAATAAGGCACAAACATGATAATATTTTATTTTACTATAGATTATTTAATAGAATTTTCTACATTGACTATTAAGGTAGTAATGGTACTATTAGTAAGCTATATTAACAATAATAACTAACTAGTTTTTAAAGATTTTTTAGATAAGTTATTGCATATTTCTTTAAGGGTCTATACAAAAATCCAAGCTCTTATTGGCTCATAAAGGCATAAAAAATCAACAAGAAAAGTACATTGTGACCAAGATGTGACTAAGATAAAAACATGTCTGTTTTTTAGTTCCTGAAAAGTTGACATTTTGGAGGCACCTGTTTTTCACCAACAAGTGATATGTACAAGTTGACAGTACATCTCTCTGTGCCAATTCACATCACACAGAAAATAAATAAATAAATAAAAATGTTGTTTGGCTGTCAGTGTCACAACATATTGGGATCGAGTGAGCAACTCAGACACCAAATAACAACAACTGCTACTGCAGTGAGAAAGGAATGTTCCTCAAATTCACAACTATCACAGCTGATACTTTTTTAATCCTTTCCTCTTTCTCCTTGGTGATGATTTCCCATCACAAATTGAATGCAATGTATTTCCAAACGTGCATAGTATGTATATCTGTTATCTGTTGCTATCTATTAATAATCTATTAATCTGTTTATCTAGCCAGCTAGCTACCGATCAGCTGCCAATGCTTCTATAGGAAAATAAGATCTTGTGTGGTGTACAAGTGGGCCTGCTATACAAATTTAATGATATTCCAATAGCAGGAGAACATAGCACCTAAAGAAATTATCAGCAAAATATGTGACAAAAGAGGCATCAGGGTACTGGTCAAAATGATTGCTCCAGTAAGTAGTCCTCTCTGAAAACTGCAGTTTAAAAACACCACAGCAACAGTGTAATATCAGCCTAATCCTGAAATGCTATTAATTAATGTAACCTAGCGCAACAATTCAATAATATGAACTGTTGGATTAGTTTCAGCCCCACGTATTTCTATACCTTTCTCTTACACTTCATTCATTTCCAGCGACAGCTAAAGAGCAGAGAACTACTGTCCTGCTGATACATGACCGTGCATGATGCCACATGCATGTGCTTCAAAATAGCTGCATTTCAGTACAAAGGTTTTCTCTGTTAGACGAGAAGTGTTAACTTGACTTCTGCAATTACAGCTAATGTTACCAAAGAAGTATATAAACACTTTTTGTTGTTTTTGTCAGATTTTCTTATGAAATATTGTATAAACATTCACTTTATTGCATGTGTGACCACACTATGTGCCCATGTTTTCGCATAGAGAGGTTAATAGATTTTCCACTCTGGAAAAGGACCATTAGTGCCATATCAGTTCACACACAATTATGCAAATATACCACTAAAGCCTTACTGTAAATATATATGTTGCTGAGGTCATATGCTTGTATTTAAACTTGCATCTCTCTATGGCATGTTATTTTGACAACAAACTGATGTCCTTGCTTCAGTCAGAAGAAAAAAAAAACAATGAGTAAAGGTGGGAAATTAGGTTGAACACACATATTTCCCATGAGCATGCCCTCCGATTCTCCCTTTCATTCCACAGCTCCAATTACCAGCTTTGGTACCAATTAGTAAAATCAAGCCTTCCCTGGCAGAAAACCCATGGGGTTATATGTGTCAAGAACCAGTGCTTGAGTTTTTTAAAAAAGTTACCAAAATAAGAGTGTCTCTCAGTCGGGAATAAATGGGGCAATGGGGTTAAATGTCTTTGTTCTATGTGGTTTGTATTCTCTTCTCCCTGTTATTATGCACATCCAATTCTATATACCTAGTGGCAAAACTGAATTATTTCAGTGTTTTCTTGACATTTTGACACCATCTCGCTTATGTATGTTCATGGTTTGAAATGAATTCCTGACTTTCCTATAAAAGAAAAAAAATACTCATATGTGCTGTTTTCCTTCCTTGCATTTTGTCTTCCACACTCTCTCTCGGATTCATCTCCTCTTTAAACACCCTCTTAGGATAATGATGTGTATAGCTCTAGATATGGCAGCAGTATCAATCTGAACTGCACAGACAACCTACAGGCTTTGCCCAAAGCCAACATGTTTATTAGAATGCCAGGGATAACAAATGACTTAACATGCTTCCCTCTTTAATAACCCTGTACACCTACAAGATAACAATAACAGAGATGCCACACTGAGTGCCTCCTTAATTCAATTAAAAAAGCGTGGACGATGAGCATGCCGTGTAAAAAGAAGTCCTTGAGGCAGTGATAAACTTCATAGCAGAACATTGCAGTGAGAAATGCCAAATGGACATTTTATGTGAATCTTATGCTTAAAGGGGAGGCTGATTTCTTTCCTTCCACAGAAATTATAAATAATACATTTTGTTGTTGTGCATAACTGTTCATTTTCAAGTTCTGTAACAAAATCTATAGCTATGAGCTTTTAGTGACAAATTCTAACCTCTCTATGACAGGGTTTCTTTGCTGTAGACTGATCAAAGCAACTGGACCAAATCAATAACTTCATTACATCTTTAAGTCATGGTTTTAATCATTACTTATCAGTAATGGAAGAAGAGTAGTATTGCATAACTGGTATTAAATGTATTAAACTGTGTAAATCTGTTGGTGCATGGACTGACTGACTGTGATGGCAACAGAAATGCATAGAAGTTCAATTTTCTGGCTATTAGCACAATACAAAAAAAAACATATGGAAGCATTCCAAGAATAACTTTCATTTATAGTTTTTCATCTCCTGCCTGCTTGATTATTTACACAGTGACTGCTGGTGGGAGACAAAATGCAAACCCCTGTGTCACAGTCAGATGCTTTGTATGCTCATCCATTCTAACCTACTCCCTGCCTACAGGGTAAAATCATCAAACTGCTTCTCTTTTCTACTAAATGTTTATAATATACAATGGCATCCCAAAAAGATACTGACTAGAAATAACACATTTGCCTTTTAGAATTAAATGAAAAGTATAGATATACAAGGCCCATTCTCCCATTATTGTCTGCACTAATGTAACAGTGGAAAACATAAAGAAAATAAGGAGTGCCTTTTTGTTAAGAGTTGTGGAGTGCGGGTGGCAAGGAGCATGACTTCCCATTTTCAATAATAAGAAAGTGTTAGTGATCTAAATACAAGAAATAATGGATTCAATTTTGCTGCAAAGCATGCTCAGTTGTTTAGTGAAAAGCATTGGTTTAGTTTTGTTCCTGCATCTGCATATTTTGCTTGTGTGTCC
>OMLM01005427.1:151786-164440 GCA_900302695.1 Helostoma temminkii | reverse complement strand
CTCAGGAGTGTGTTTAGAAAACATCACTACACAATCCAGAGGGACCACTAGCAAAGTAAGGCAAATAAGACGCAGAAGCACAGCTTAATCAGTGTAGTGTTGCACACATATACTAAAACACAACAGCTGTTTCTCACAGTGTATTCTAAGATGCATGAACTAGTGACACTTGCCAGCTGGAAACAGGCTACATATTCCTAAATGAATTGGTAGAGACAGAAAGGGTAACATAAGTATGTAACTGTTGTGAGGTAAAGGTCACTGATAATTAGGACACTAATTAATATGTGACCCTGCTGTCTGGCTGACCGGCTGTCTACATATAACACAGTAATAATTTTTAGTATAAATTTTTTTCTCTATGGCTTACACATGTATGTATCACTGCGTCGACAAACTGGGAAAGAAAGCTTTTCATAAGCATTTCATGCAGTTTTTCATGCATTTCCTTAAACATAGAGCGAACAGGCAGGAAATTTCTAGATGACTTTGCACACATATGCACTTCTGACTTATTTTTTCCATCTTGTATTCAAATAAGTGTATCCCTATCCAAGAACATGGCCCTCTCACTAATGTCTTTCCTTGTTAGAGACAAAGAGGTTTTAAGACTGGAGGATTTGGCAGGCTCTACCACTTGCAGGCAATATTTCAACCCATCCATCTAGCTTGGATAATAGAGTGTCCTTGCCTTTCAACGCCTGGAGGAGTGACCAGTTATCACAAGCCACCAGCTCTGTTGTTAATAAAACAGGGGATGGGTGGATCGAGTTGAGGAGGAGGATAAAAAGAAAGAAGGATGGATGGAAGGACAGAGGACAAATGGGTGCGTGTTATTTTCACAGACGCCTCGCAAAGGTGAAGCTGATCACAATCAGCAGTCAGTTACCAAACTGGCAGGAGTTCTCTTTTAAGATCTTAGCTTTGGTACAGTATCTGAAGATAAATTTAGCCCCATCACATCTCTGTTCAGACCGTGTAGAGAGGAGGAGAAGTGAGGAGAGGGGAGATGAGAAGAATTGGAGTAGAGAGGTGGGGCATGCAGTGTTGGGCTGATCTAGCTAATGGCCAAACTGACCTTCAGAGAAAGTCAGAAAAGTAAGAAGAGTAAGTAGTGTGTCATACAAAGCCACTGCAGCTTAATCCAGGTCATTGCCATTACTCCTAACTTCACTGCCGCTGTATGATTTTAGTGTGATTTTTTTGTTTGTTTGGTTGTTTGTTTGTTTTTTTCTTATTTGCACTGCAGAAAAAAGGGATATAAAACAACTAAAATGCTACTTAGAATACTTTTGACACAGTTTGTATTATTTAGTGATTATTTATGATTAATGTAAGCAATTCAGGTTTTCCCAAGCCAAAAAATTATTGGTATTTTTTTTATTTCAGATATTTAAATTATTGTAGCTACCTTAACATGAACTGTATTATAATTTTTCTCATTGTGAATAGAGCATAAGCACTCAAGTAGAAAGGCTGACTGAAGCATAGTAATGTATAGAGGCAATATCATTTGGAATTTTTGAATAGAGCAGAACTGCTTTTATATGAAGTAATATTGCCCAAGGCATTTCCTCCTCTCTCTGGTTTTATCACATTTTTCCACTCTGCAGTCCATGGAGCATTTCTCTGCTGTACCTGATTGAGACACAGTCTCAGGCAAACACACATAGCAACAACTGCACTTCTCTTAAGATCACTGTTGAATCTCACCTTAAAGTTATCCTGTCAGCGGAGCCTGTAAAACATGCAGCCATTTATAAATCTGAACAAAAAAGCTTTGTTGTGGAAAATAGCATTTTTACATGAAGGCTACTAAGGTGTGTAGAATTGCATTTTCTTTTACTTTACTGTCAGAAAGCTATTTGCAATGTTAACAGAGGTTTGCTGCATACTGTGCTGTAAAAAAAAATCAAAAGAAATAATTTCTGAAAAAGCCAAAGTAATAAATACGAAAATAGCTGGTGATAATCTGTTGATTTGAATTTCTTTGAGAGTCATTTTATTTTAGTGTTTCAAATTGACATTGATTTGTTGACTTTTTAAATAGCAGGAGATAAAATATTAGGACTTTAACATCTGCAAAGGCAATATAATAAAATAATATGCTGAAAGTCCTAAAAATATGAAATATATTAAAAGCATTAAAACAATAGTAAGGAAATAGACCTAATCCCACTGACTAATACATTCATCCCGTGGGCCATCAGTAGCAAGACATGTTCATACAGTGCTGTGAAAAAGCTGTTGTTGTGCTCTTGGCCACTCCTGGGAAAGTTTCTCCATTTGTGGATAATGGCTAAAATTACTAAATCTTGAATGAACTGTGATTAACCACATTTTTTGGAAAGCTAAATGAAATTTCACTTTCCACACCCAAGCCTGATTACTGACAGACCTAATGAATTAAGAAATCATTTAAATAAAAGCTGCCTGACAAAGTAAAGCCTGCTAAAAGCGTGCAAATAATCTGTGGACTGATGAGACAAAAGCAGAATTTTTTGGAAGGTGTGCATCCTGTTACATATGGTGTTAAATTGACACAGTATTTCATAAAAAGAACAACATGTCAGCAGTCAAACATGGTAGTGATAGTGTGATGGTCTGGTGCTGCTTGCAGCTTCATGACCTAGACAACTTGCCATAATTGATGGAACCATGAATTCTGCACTTTACCAGAAAATCCTGAAAAAGAATGTCCGGCCATCAGTTGGTGACCTCAAGCTCAAGCGCACTTGGGTTATGCAGCAGGACAATAATGTGAAAAACACCAGCAAGTCCACCTCTAAATGGCTCAAACAAACAACAACAACAACAACACTTAAATCTGAATAAGAAGCTGTTGCATGATCTCACCTAGGGTGTTCATGCTCGAAAATCAATTAATGTGACTGAATTAAAACAATTCTGAAAGCAAGAGAGGCCCAAAATTCCTCCATATCGATGTGAAAGACTCAGTGCCAGTTATTGCTTAATCACAGTTGGTGCTGCAAAGTGGCAAAAACACTTTTAGGTTTAGGTTCAGGTTTAAGGGGCAATTGCTTTTTCACACAGGGCCAGGCAGGTTTGAACATTTGTCTCGAAACTAAAACATCATTTATATTATATTTATATTTATATATTTTGTATTTACTCAAGTGCTTTTTGTGTAATATTAAAATGTGTTAGATAATCTGAATCACTGAAGTGTGATAAATATGAAAAAAAATATATCAGAAAGGGAGCGCTATCAGCACTATACATTTGTACCACAATTAGATGAATGGAATAGCAAAACTTTGGCCTTAAATTATGTTCAAATCTAGAAAACCATTCCTTAACACACATGTTGTTCTTGTTTCACAATGTCACCATCACACTGTTATCTCAGGAGTCACATTGTAGTTAAAACATTGCTATGCTTAACGATACTTCCCATGTTTAGTCAAAATTACAACTGCAGTAGAAGAGTAATGACCTTTCAAAATATAAAACAAAAAGAATAAAGAGTTGTGTTATTGCTGTTTACAAAAGTGTGGTATTACTGCTGTATTTCCAACCCCGTATAAAGTCTTCTCTCTGATCCCACCCCCAAATACGATGTAGCACTCCATCACAGTCTCTTTCAAACATCCAAATAATAATTGCAAGTGTCTGTAGCCTTTTGCTAATGTGATTTTCCAGCTTGGTCAATAAGTACATTTCAGAGAGTAACACATTTACCCTGTGTGTTAACCTTGTAACTGTATTCATCAATAGCTTATTTTCAGCATCCACAGTGATAACTACATTGATTGTTTTTGACACCATACATAATGTCACACAAGCCTCTCAATCATTATTTCTACTGTCAACTTTAGCCCAAATTGCATTTATTAACCAAATAGGTGTTCCGGTGTTTCTTACTCACACACCTTCTGTTCTAAAATAGCTAACCATGGTGCCTAGGCTCCGCACTTTGAACCCAGGCACATCCAGTCACTTACTTTCCACGTGTATTAAAAAGTATGTTGAGAGACTCTTTTCAACTGTCAGTCAGATAATCGGGGTATCAGTGATAACATACATTCAAGATGTGTTGTCCCTGCTTACCTTTGAAAGAAAATTGACAGATTATTTTGGACTATGAATGTGAAATGAAATAATTTCTGTTTTCCATCCACTGCATGATAAAAGCAGTAGGCAGTGACAGTGGAGGAGTGGAAAAGCTTGAGCAGCGTCTGTTATTGTTTAATATACAAAGTTATAATACAATGATTAGCGATAGACTGATTGATCAGGGCATAGGTGTGAGTGACACATCTAGATGCATGTTATTAGCACTTTAAAGGAGCTTTAAATGACTGTTTCTGCTGCAGCCTCTCCTCCGTGCCTTTGTGACCACTGCTGTCCTATGTGTGTGGAGGAGCTGAGCTCCGCTACAAACAGATAGCAGGCAGGTGAGGAGAAATTTCAGAAATTTCAGAAATTCAGTTTCTTACTGCATAATATGATAAAATTGAATGAATCACTTTTTGATCAGGCATAATCTCTCAGAATAACAGCTAAGTTATTCCACCCTATGTTAATTTAACTATAACAAACTTGTTTGCCAATCACCATAATCTCTATGAACATGATAAAGCAAAGAACTATATGTAGTTGTTCAACCTAATCTGCCAAAGAGTTTAAAACTGAGCAGGTTATGGAGGACTTTGTCTGACAGCAGCCCTACACTCTCTAACCAGCTCCCTCTGCCTAGGGTAGGCTACCTGCTCAGCAATGAATCACATCTGCAGTGGAAAGGAGGACAGAGAATCAATGCGCAATAATAACTGATTTCTATGTGTTTATTCTTTTAAAGCTTCATCCAATTTTTAATGTCAGTACTATTGTGTATATGTTGAACTGAATATTTCTTAGACTTTATTATTTTAAGCTGCTTCTAGCATAACCAATAAACTGTAAACTGAGTATAATTATGATTTAAAATACAGTGCAGTAATCTTATAAGATATTCTTGTGTTATTGCTGTCTACAAATAATATTTTTTAAATTATTATTATTATTATTATAGTGCAATGAAAAAATATTGCTACATATTATAACTACAAAAACTTTATTGTGGGATGGGCTGATCTAAAAATATGATAGGATCCATGACAGAAAATTTGTGAACTGTGACTTCTGTGATCAATTATGCCCGCAGTATGTGCGTGTGTTTATGTGGTTATTAATATAATACATCACTCGTTTTGTAGGCTACAAAAAGTAAACAAGTTAAATGCTGTTCCTTCATTTGTGCACGTGTACTTATAAGGAGGTATGTATGGTTGATAAGGCGCTGAAGCTTTTTTCTTTAATGCTGTTGCTTGTGATTTTGGCTCCTATCCCTATATATGGAAGAGGCCCACTTTATTTTCTGTTGGCACACCTACACTAATTTCTGGGTCTGCTAGTGTACTCAAATGCCAGACTAGATGTATTTAACATTAAAAGGAAAGCTGAAATATGTTCCTAAGTTGCAGAGTAATTGTATTTTATATTGGTGAATAAAAGAAGGGAAGTTATGTATCACAGTTCATTTTAGCAGAATGTAGAAAATTCTTGTGGGCATACAGCATTGACCATCATGGATTTGCTATATGTCAATATTTTAATACCTGGAACCCCCAGTGTTCCAGACACTGGTAATAAATATATCTGACTTTAAATAATATTGATCCATGAGAGTCTAGGGACCTAAATCAATGAGACATATTCAGTCGACAGGAAGTTACTTTTCCAGTTTCCTAATAAATTGTGAAATGTATTTATCCTACAATTCATTGACTAGTTTACATGATACACTTAAACCTCAATTATTTAGATTTTTGCACTAGATTAAATTAATTATTATTGAAAGGTGTCTCTGTGGGTAAACTACTTCTCAACAGTCAAGAGATTCACCATCAAAGAAGGGAATCATTTCAGCCAGCTGTGCCTTTTCACGTTAGTTCTTGCCACTCTCCCAATCCCCCCCTGACCATACAACAACTCCCTGATGCACTTCGAATGACAGAGAAAAGGAAATTATCGAACACCAATACAATAAAGCTGTCTGGTAACTTAATAGGGCTGCTGAGTAGAGGAACTGTGGCCATCTTGCTTTGAGGCGATAATGAGAGTCATCATTCCCTCTTGGGCTGGAAGAAAGCGGCCTCTTCTGTGGTGATGGTGTGTGAGTGTGTATGCGTTTGAGCCTGGATGTGTGTGCGCATGCATGTATTTGTCTTTGAGCTTCTGTAGCTCAGCAAGGCCCAATAAGCAAACAGCACAGTGCTTTAACGAAGCCGGAGAGATTGCTGATTGAATACAACTTGGGAGAGATCTTTGAGAAATTCAGTTCATTAAATCTAAAGTCCAAATATTGACTTTATAAGCTTTAGGGAAACCCAAAACAGAGACGGTCCCATATATCATATTACAGATCTCTCTACCATGTATATGTTTGGGGAATATGTCTTAAGTTGATAAAGAACAGCTGTCTCACAGTGAAGATAAAAGTAAAGTTTGTTAATGGATTGGAATGAATTCTGATCTCATAAGACAAACTGCAATGGCAAACATTATTTTACAAGAGATGCTGTGTTACTGCTGGACTTGGTACTCGTAGGAATAATTTATCAAACTTTAAAAAAAGGGCTATTTTCCCATTTACTTAAATGACTAAAGGGGTTTACATTTGATGAAATCATACAAATTCAGGAACATTGTCTATAACCGTCTTTGTGGACATTAAAGAAGATCCTAAGGGATATTATATTAACATGTTGAGCTACTGCATCTGTAGTTCCTTGATAAGTATTCCACTGTACTGTAAGACTTGAGAGTGGAATGAAGAGTGAAGTAGAGAGAAAAAATTAACTCTCCATCAACTCTCCAGTGTAGATCAACCTGGCAGTGGAACGTTACAGTAAGTATGCGCAGTGCTGCTTTCACTCTGTGCCCAGTGTACTGCAAGTTGGAGGTTTAACATAGTTAAACATTGCCTGAGGAGAAGAGTATTTGTGATTGTGTGGAGGGGGAAGAGAAGGTGGCAAGCAGAAGTCAAAAGGCATCTTGTAATTGCTGCTGAAGTCATTCCATATTTTACTTGTTGTGCTGACGGTAGTCACTACAGTAAACACAGTGCACAGCACAGCACTGCAACAGGGGACTTGATCTCAGCTCACAGCACCTTAGGTAGGAGGGACAACACCTGTGTTTATGTTATACTGATACCTCAATCTTGTTAGTTTTCCCCCTTTGCTGATGGTGAACCCAAGGGTGCACAACAGATGATAAATGTTTAATGTAGTGAAAAATGACAACTAACACAACTAACATCAGTACTACATTTTACTAAACAGTTTTCTCTCTTTCTTTGTGTTAAATTATTGATCAATACTTTGTAAGCCATTTGTGCATATATATAAAAGTATTTACATTTTTATGCAAAAATTTACATAAGAGGTTCATCATATTTGCCCTTATTTGTTTTTTACCGTACAACCACTCGGCTTTAGTTCGTAAAACACATAACAAAGGGAAGTAGCAGTATAAAATATGCTGCAAATGAAGACACCCTCACATGGCTGACATAGAGAGGCTCTATTGACAACAACGTTCAAATCAATAATTCTTATTAATGCCTGAGCAAGGACCTTGAACTGAGTCAAAGAAACCTCAAGGTTCAAGTTTTCCATTGGGATATTGCATGAACACTATGCAGAGATCATGAAGAATGGATATATAGCTAATGAAATAGTTTCATAGATAGACAGACAGATAGTCCAACATACTACTCAATGGTGAGACTTGTTTAGAAAAAAAACACTCCATCTTGAAATACTGTAGTTGATAACAGAGTAAGAAAAACTGACATCATTAAGATCTACCAGTATGCAAGCACAGCAGCACAAGGAAATGTCCTCCAATCCCCAGATGACTATCAAGCAGTGTGTTTTCTAACCATGGAGGTAATGAGACAAATACTTATTACTCAAATAAAAATGGTGCGAATATTAGAATCACATTAGGCCCTGAATTTAATGATGTTGTAAGTACAATATGTCACAGTAGCTACAAGGCAAAAATACTTAAACGTTGTATAAAGAGGATAGAGAAAAATGTGAAGAAAGCATAGTCTGTTTCAGTGAAGGGTCTCACATTAAGCATGGATCAGGCAATGAATAAGGAAATGATAGTGAATCCAACAAATCACAACTAAGCTTAACATGCCATTATGTTGTGGAATGGAAAACACGATTTCACGTTATTAAAAGTAATGACTTGTGTGAAGCTATGATCGTAATCGAGAGAAATGGGACCACGGTACTCACTAAAGGGGTGCAAGGGGTCCAATATTCAGGATTCAGCTCAGCTCGCGGACGAAGGTCCAGATATTCAGGGTTCAGTTCAGTTCGGGCACGAGTTAATGTTCCCTTCATGGAAGATTGAAAAAAAAGCTGTTAGAATTGCTTGCTTGAATTTGGTTTCTTGGTCATGTATACAAACAGTAATGGAAGAGGACTTATCACATTAAAATGATCACAAACCCAAAGATGTTGTACTCCACTGCAAATAAAAGTAAACACAGTAAAACTTTTCATCGTCACTTTTATGAAAGCTATTAAAATTAGTTTGATATTTGCCTGCCTTGACCCTACTGCATAAAAATATACCATTAGCAAAAAACTACTGACTGTAATGATATAATGACTAATGTTTAATTGGTATTTTTAATTATCCTATAGATAGATAGATAGATAGATAGATAGATAGATAGATAGATAGATACTTTATTGACTGAGGGAAATCCTGGTGTCAATAAAGTATCTATCTATCTATCTATCTATCTATCTATCTATCTATCTATCTATTCATTCACCATAGGACAATTAAAAATACCAATTAAACATTTGACAATAAATTTTCAATGAGAATTCCCATAAAATGAAAAGCATATTATACTCTAAATGAGGTTAGAATCCAGTTTTCCATTCCTGACAGGCCAGTGGAATGGACTGAATCTGCTGGGCCCCATGAGGTCTATGATGTATACTGTAATTATCTGCTGATTCTCAAAATGGCTGTGTGTAATGAGGCTATGCTGCATGAAGCCCGAGGCATAAATCACTGTCTTTAACACGTCTTCCAGATGACCAACAACAACACAGAGCAAAAGCAGAGAGAAAGGGGGAAATGGGTTATCTGGGCAGCAGCACTATATACATACTGTAGTATCCGACTTGTGCTTATCACCAAAGCCCATATTGTTAGCCAAATTTGCTTATTTAAATCAGTTTCCTACATCCTAAGAATGTTCTACTCACTTACACTTGTAGATATTCATCTGGTTTACTACAACATATTAGGTGCCCACAGCTTTATTTAGCTTTAAAATACAGGTTGGACTTTATTGATGTTATGTTGGGCTCAACTATGTTGAATGGCAACATGCCAGTCAGTTTGTCAGACTGCCTGCTGTCATTGGCATGAAACAGACTCCACAGTCTGACTCACACACACCCAAATGCAAGCAAATAAACAACTACCACCCCCCTCCACAGCCTTGACACACAAACGCTGCACATTTGAATATAAAGTCAGTTAATAGTTTTTCATAAAGCAGGCTCAGATAAGAGATACTTGTAGAAGTAAAAATGATAAATACACAATATAGAGAATTGGGTGGATGGTAACGTAATGTACAATACAACCAGGAACCACAGTAACATATCTTAACATTTTCCACAAAAAAATTAAATTAATAAAACATTAGCTACAATTTTGCATCCTTGTTATGAAAATTGTCATCAACAAACATAAGAATAAGGTTAAAATGTCATCAGTAAGTAATCTTACATTTAACTATGTATCTCTTAATTATTACCATTGAAAAAGTATCACATTATTACAAAATATACCTTATCCCTATGGGGTAACACAAACAACAAACACGGTATTCTCAGCACATAAAAAATAACTTACTAATAAATACATTCATTAATTAAAAAAAGAATTTTAATTGTGTTGTCTGTAAAAAAAATTAACATAATTAGCATAATAGACACACACACACATTAACACTAAATACACTGTAATCAGAATAACACTATACTATAATAACACTACACTATAATCAGATGTTGTTCGCTTTCTGACTGTGACAAAATAAAAAACACAACAGGAAACTATTGCTCACATCCAAAAATTAACAAAAGAAAGTAAGTAAGAGTAGTCTTTAGAGTCATGCAGACAAGATCCTTTTCCAACCCCAATCCAAACTTAACCTCACGCAGGACTGGTTTTGATCTCAGGTCTGCTGCTTGTCAGTTTTGCACCATATACGCCCACCATCGATCCCAGCCACCTCCTTGTGACTCAGTTCCTGTTAACTAATGTGATCTTTCATTCATTTACAAAACATGTTTCATGACAACATGATGGTTACGTTAGCTACAAAAATGTAAATGTGATTGCAGTGTAGTTGTATAGGAAGGTAATTTTTAGGAGACAGGGTTGCCTGTGATTGTTGAAAGAGTACTCTTACTTTTATCCTTCGGTTTTGTCAAAAATAATAAATCAGCATGAAAATTAGAGAACTGTCTATATGGGAGAAGTCAACCACGTTGAATCCGAGAAAATTTGCAAATATTGGGCACAGTCTATATTCAAAATTTGGAATTTCCTGAAAAAAAGAAGCCATGGATGTACTGAGCAACATAGACTGAACTAGTCAGCCAAGAAGAACAACAACAGCTGATGAAAGACGCATTGTGAGAGCTGAGCACTGTGAATGCAATACCCCTAAAAAACAGTCAGAGTCATCAGCAACCTCTACAAAGCAGGGGTAAAGGTATCATAACCTACCCATCTAAGAAAACGTCAAATACAGAGGTTATGCCACAAGATGCAAATCCCCAATTAACATTAAAAATCAGAAAACCAAGTTGGAATTTGAAAAAAAAAAAGTTATGGACTGCTGAGAAAACACCCACAGACAAACAACTGAAGGAGAGTGCAGTAAAATCCTAGAGTAGCATATCAAAAGAAAAAAAACAACAAGTTGGTGATGTCATTGTAAGGCTGGCCTCATGTAGTTATTGTAAACAATGGATTTGCAACCAAACAGTTTTATGTGCTTTCATTTTTATAGTTATTTGTTCCAATACCATCTTTGTCTATATGTGGCCTGTGTTGGACTGGTGACCTGTCCAGGATGAACCCTGCCTCTCACGCTTATGTTAGATGGGATAGGCTCCAGCATGCCCACTATCCCTACAGGGACTAAGCGGTTCAGAACATGGATGGATGGATAGATGTTCCAATACCCTTTGGTCACTTAAAATATGAGATCTGGGTCATCTGATGCAAAGGGTGCTATATTAACCTAAAGTATCAGTAAATAAAAGCTGACATTATTATATTTTAATCTTAAACACATATGTCTGCAATATACAGTGCAAACAAAGGAATTAGCAATGCTGTTCGGATACTTTTGGAAGGGAAGGTACATATCATAAATGTCCAAAATATTGAAAGTGCAGGTCACAGATTTTGTAGAATGGCTGCACCCATCTTAACTCTTAACTATCTACAGATTCCTCAGATGTGACACCTTTATAAATGTAAAGAAATGCTGTCTTCTATTGACACTGTTAGTATCAATGTCATGTTGTAATTTTTAGCACGGTTCTAATAAAAATACTTTAAGTAGCACTGCTCTCTTTTAGCAACATTTTTACCTGTGAGCTGCCTAGAAGTTAACTAACATGGGTAACAATAACATTTAGCTTGGCTACTTTTTCAAAACCAAGACAAAGTGCACACAAAGCAATTAAAGTACATTTCAATGAGTTGTCTATTGTCAATTACAAAGGCATAGTAAAATTAAGAATGCCTGAAAATATTGTTTCTAATCTTAAAGTGGAGAAAAGCGGAGATGTGTTGACATATTGTTTGTGTTACTAACTGTAAGTGGTGTTAAACATTCTCTTCATAAAATGTGTTATGATTATTTTAACTTTTGTCACAACTGTTTCCCTTACAAATTTCTTCCAATTATCGGAGGAGACAAGGGAAATAGGTGAAAATTTGGAGAGTCGAACTTTATCTCGTTATGCATCTTCTTAATACATTCCACTTGTCTGTCACTCTAATTAATGGCATTCCTTCTCCATAAACCGCCCAGAATGTGAGCTTGTTTATTAGTACCTAGCCATTTATCACCAGTGTGATAAGTGACATAGAGAGGGAAGTGAGAGTTGGCAACATTATAATTGATCATTTTTCACTCCCAGTGTCAGAGTGATCATGGTAAATCCTTGGCTGCAGTGCGTGATATTGTCAATGCTGACAACAAAAATAAGGTGCATGAATAAAACAAGTTATTAGGATTGATTGAGTGCTGTCGGTGATATTAAGTTTCAGTACACTTTTATTACATGAAACAGGAAAAGTAGAACATTTTGGATCAAGATATTGCAGCAAAAGACAAAGAGATAATTAAAGATCTGGGAGTACAATGAAATAAGGAGTGTACTTGTTCTTGTCATTTGTCACTAATGGTGCCATACAAAGCTGGGTAACTGAATGTACTCTGTAAACAAATTAAATGTAATGGCTGGCTCCAGATACACTGGTAACTGGTAAAGAGTGGTGGCCTTTTTT
>OMLM01005427.1:132742-146102 GCA_900302695.1 Helostoma temminkii | reverse complement strand
CAAAAAAGTAAAAATCTGACTTTGGAAGAATGTCTCCCACCTGACTTTTTTACCCAAACTTTTTTCACTGTCTCCCTCTCTAAAGATAAATGTACCAAAGCATGAAAATATAATAATATAACAGTGAAATTTGCAACTAGAAGCAATTGTTTTGTTATGTGTTTTTTCTTATCAGACACTAGTAGTCACAGTTGGATGCAAAATGTAAGGCGGGTACCCACATGATTCAGACAAAAGTCTAACCATCAGACACTGATAGCCAATTAAATTTTCATCAATTGCTTGAGAGGATTTGTGAAGTTTGTCTGTCAGCACATTGAATACTTTCAGAATGTTTATGCTTATATGTTTGAGAGTGTAACAGCTGACAGTGGGAGAAAATATCCATATTTGTCAGCACTCCTTAAAAATTGTGGAGAAGTAGTCCTTCCATTGGGTGCAGCCAGCTTTTCTGTGAATTTCGCAACAAAGCAACTCAACATGATGGTCATAAATGAGATTGTTTCTTGTCTCAAAATGCAAATGTATATTTTTAATTATTTGTCAGGCCAGGTGCATGAGCTAGTGCTGGTGTGGTGAGGAACAGAGTAAATTAGTTTCAACACAGGTGATATACAAGGATAAGTCTATTTAATGATTGTGTATCACTGCAAGCTAACAATTATGATGTAATATTTATTTGTTTATGTCATCCAGTCGTCAAACCGTGTTTCAGTAGGTTCAATAATTATAACAAAAAGTCTTATCTATGCATTTCCTCTTGCAGGTTAAATCATTCATGGTTCGTCTGTGCTGCTGTGAGGATTGTATCTAATATCTTGAAATACACATTTTCTTCTCAACACTCCCCTGTCAGATGAGGCAATTCTGCTCTTCACTGCTTTGGTAAAATTAATGGTATTTTATTATTTAGTCTTTGGTGTTATAAAATGCATTGTCTATATTTATCAGATTAGGCAGTAAGCCGACTGTATAATTACTTTCCTTGTCTACCAATAAGAAGCAAGCTCAATGCCTTGAGAAAGTTTAGCAAAAGTAAAATATTCCCGACTGGAAACATTGCTGTCATTTTGGATACGTATATGTAATATATTTTTCTGTGCTGGCATCAAGATAAAAGTAGAGAAAGGTGTAGTTGATGTATCATTTGCCCAAGCTGCAGTTGCAGGCTGAACTGATTTACACCGTCTTTCTATTCTTCTTGGAATTAAAAAATTAAACCAAGTCAACACAGACACACACACACACACACACACACACACACACACTGAATTCTTATAGTTTGAGACAGGTTGTGTGTTTGCTATTTGCACATTCAAATGAGACACTCAGGGGTTCATTATCCTTGCTGATGTAACTGTCTCTCTAAAGACTGCACCTGTATTTCAACATAATGCATTATAGTTACAGTGAATCATTTGAGAAGAAAAGCTTTCGTTTTCTTCTGCTCTGTCAACATTTACTGAATTTCCTGTTGGTCAGTAAATATATATGACTACATTCAGAATAAACAGTTTTAAAGCTGAATTTCAGTGGAATAACAAGAATATGATGCTTCTGAACCTATAGTCCATGGTTTGGTGTGATCTTCACCTAACATCATATTTTCACACATATTTATCATCAAGTGCATTCTTTTAATGATTTTATCTCTGAATATGATGTAAGTGAAATGTAATAAATTCAGTGAATCCTAGAATATTTATTCAGTAACCCAGCTTGTGTGTATTATTTGATGGTTGTGTTACTTTTTTTAGGGGATTGAGATTCTAAGAGATCAAATTAATTAATCACTATGTTTATTTAATCTATGTAGACATGCATACTGTTGGACTGCAAGTGGTATTAGACTGGAAATGTGGTATTTGTTCCAACCTAAAATAAAATGATATACTGCATTGTATATTCATTATTAATGCAGTCTTGTGACCTTCTAACACATTGCCACAGTATACACAGTATTTACTTAATTCAATCTCCAGCATTTCTCTGCAGAATAGAGTGAAACAGTAGCATTTAACTTATCATCATGCTAATGCTACACATGCTGTAGCTGAATTTAAACAGAGATGATATAAGGTGGGACTAACATATGATGCAAAGCCATTTCTAACCTTGCAGATGCTTTCATTTACTGAGAGTTGAAATTAAATATATGCTGTTTATATATTACAGATAAGTATCGTGTTAACCATCCTCCAGGGTTTAAATGTCAAAAAATACCTAATATACTATAATTAAAACACTTTCTTGTACCAAAGGAGCATCTGCCAGCTTCATCTGTGGGTCACAATGAACCTCCTCATGAATATGTAAATCAACAGTGAACTTGAAAGAATCAACCTAAAGCTGAAGGCCAAACCCAGCCAGTGATAAATCAAAAAACGATAAGAAATCTTATTAAAGTGTATTCAAATGAGTCAACAGTGGAGCCACATAAGGTAATCCACAATTAATAACACAAAGACATCAGATTTTATCTGCTCTGGTCAATCTCTAATGTTAGGGAATTAGATGAAGTCAAGTGTGTCAGCAAAGCTAATGGTCCAGATAGATTATGTCCAGGCTGATGTAGCTTGCAGACAAGCTAAAATCAGCCAACTCAATAGTTCCTGTCATTGTCACTGAGGTTTGCAGCTACTGTAAACTTTGCAGGATTTTGAGGATCTAGGATTATCCAGGAAGGAAATGGAAGAAAAAATTTAGCAAGTCAGCTGTTGATATTTATATAAATAAGAATAGATATAGAATTAGATAGTGCTACTAATTGCAACCAATGTAAATACTAAACTTCCTAATTAGTCAAACGTTATTAGTACATTAACTAAAATTGAAATTAAAATGGTGCATTTTTCACATGCTGATCTGTTTTCACTACCTTGCACACAGTGAACATCCAGAATTGCTGGTCAGGGGAAAATACAGTTGGATGTTTAACAGTGGTTCACTTGATATTGCAGTATTGATTCTGCTTCACACTGGACAAATTTGTTATGCCCTAAAGGTAACAAGACAAAATAAAAGTGAAAGAAACCACAAATCCAAGTTTTTGAGGCCTTTGGGAAGAAATTAAGTTCAGTTGGACTTTAAAGGGGTTGTTAGATAGAATTCTGGATGTGATTTTGCCAGCAACCTTTCACTTGTTCCACCATCTGCTATTACAATAAATTCTAAAAGCTGCAGGTCTCTGGTGCTCCCTCTGCTCCTTGCCATAAAGCAGTTTTTTTGAGCAATCCAGCATATTATCCATGAAATCCAAACCCTGGAGCACAAGGATGTGAAATGCAGCATATAAAGCTATAGAGGCGTTTGGATGTAATTGTATGGTGTATTTCATTTTTATGTTTCTCTAATGTGAAGTAGTACTTTTTTGAACAATCATATGACTTAAAAATTAGACACAACCTAACAAGTTCTCTTACCCTAACCTGAGAGATACCAATCCATCGAAAAATATATAAATACATAAAATGACATATGATATCAATATATATATATATATATAGTGTGGATTTGTTTTAGTTCAGCCAATCCCCATGCCTTTGCTCTAATTATGACAAAATAGCCAAGAGTCCAGGGTCTATTATGTATCTAGTCATCAGGGGGAGCTAATCGTACAATTTTGGTAATAACCTGATATTAAAATCACTACTAGTGACTAATTTCTCTTGATCACTTGTTAAATTCAAGTGGAAGTGAGGAGAACCCCTTTAATTTCCCAACTAAAGGCAGAACATGTGTTTGTTGTGTTCTCAGACTGTTCTAATATACTCTTTACAACCTGTAGCCTCCAACAGTTCCATTCAGCTTGTGTTTGTATTGTTTCCTTCCTTTCTTAGGGGGTTAGATCTGCCCACAGGCCTCTAATGTAGCCATTTGTTTAGTCTTATCACATTGAATAATCAAACACAGCAAACAGAACGCATCTTCCACAGGGATGCTACTTTAACAGCAATACAAACAGAAACCTCTTTCAGCCTGAAACTACATTTAAAATTTCAACACCATGTCAGGTGTTATCACTGTTTGTATCACAATTCTCAGCTTCAGAGTTATCATGTAAAAAACATCTACACTTATGTATTAGCTGTCTGTGAACTTTGTGTTCACATTTTCTTCAAGTGTAGAGCCTTTTATGCTTTTGAAAATTTGATTTGTCATACTATCTTTTTTTCCATCAGCAAGTGTGACAAGCTCCTGTTTTCAGGAGTTATCACTCATCAACCATCCTTCATCAAACTCTATACTGCACACACTTACATACAGAGGACACACACACACACAGACACAGACACTTACATACATACTTCCAAACCCTGTAATAATGTGCAGATCTGCTGTAGTGATCACTGTCTCCCTCCTCAGAGATACTTAATGCCTAAATCTCTTTCTAACTGGCAGGGAATCACATAATTGGCTGTGGTCCATTTGCTCACCCGCGTGTGTGTCCTCTCACTAACAGCAGTTTTTAATGAATCGGTTTTACAGTGATTAGAGCTCCTGGCTATAGGGAGGTCAGGGAGAGAGTGAGAGACTCTGGCCACTGAGAGATAGCCAAGCATGGATGTCTGTAGTCTGCATGGTCTGAGCACAGTGTGCTGAGCTTAATCAAAATGCTGCAGTTTTCGCTCTCCCTTGATAACTCATTGTCTGCTGTGCCACAGCACCTCGCTATCTCGTCTAAGAATGTGCATTACTGTCTTTCTCCCAGTGTGCTTCTGCACACACACTACATTCTAACTCTATTTCCTCCAAGGCATAATGCTATTAGTCTATGGACAGTATCCATGGTGCCCAAACCGTATCTCAAGGGGATTGAACTACAGGTAAATGAAGCTATTTAAATTTAGGCTTATTCATATCTTTCTTTTTTTAGAGCTTATCGTGTACAACAGTTGATGTGAATGTCAAAAAAAGACAACCCATCTATCTTCCATTATTTTAACCATGTGGCATGTTATTTCAACCATTTGTATTTCTGCATTAATACTAACTTTGGCAAATTTAAAAAGCTCTAGGAAATTATACTCATTGTATCAGTTTCCTTCCTTTACTTTCATAATCTTTTTTAGTGTAAACTGGAAAAACTAGCTGAATGTGACTTAATTTTTTATTGCAATTGAACTCTTGCACTAAACATTCTTTCAAACTGTATCTAAGTTCTCAATCTTTACTTCTTACTTCAGATCAGTGGTTTGCATGTACAATATACTGACAGTTTATGTAATATGATATTGTAATATTTATATTATGATTTGTAATATTGTAATTTATGTAATAGGATAGATTTAACACACCATCAGTACACATTATAGAGTAATTAAATCAGCTTTGCATTAGGCTACAACATAACATTCAGTTTACACTCAAATACATTTGTAACAATAATATCATAACAAAGTAATATCTGACTACTAGGTGTTCTGGTGCCTGTTTATTATTAATTTACTATTTTTACTATATATATTTGATGTACATTTTGGTACTCCTAATTCACTTAGAGTTAATATATTTTGGGTTATGGCAGTCGGACCTTGCTTTAATTTTGGCTGTTGATTCATAATATGTTCCTCAAAACTTGCTTTTGATCTTTGAGAATACCAAACAGGAAATACTTAAAAAGCTAGAAACACAAAAAAGCAGACATACAAATACCTTCACTGGCATCTGCTGGTTGATAAGCACAACTCATGGCCTGAAACCCAGCCTCTGTAGTGATACAAAGCACAGCTCAGAGCAATGTGCTGCAGAGCCAACTCCACTGATTTACCATGTCAGCTTCTCTAATTCACCATGTTCTCCATGTTGGCCAGACAATCCATATAGACAGCTTCAAACCAACCACACTGACAGGAAAGGCAACGTTAGTTGGGGGTCTGCCCAATGCGTCTCTGACTATGACACACCTGTCAATCAAATGGAAATGCCACAGTATGTGAGCCAGAGAGCTGTTGTGTTGGTGCTCCTGCCAAAAGGAGACACGGATGTAATTTGTTTGTCAGTATTGCAACCTACATCCCAAATTACTGATACTACCAGTTCCCACCTTCTACTATTGTTGGATATTTTATTATTACTTAGTGCAATGATTTTTTTTTAATAGGATAACTTTTATATTGTTATCAATGCACTGTAGAGAAACAGCAATGTTACATAAAAAAACTGATTCTAGATGCAGTAATTTACATTTACACATTTATATCTAATATGCCATAGATAAGTTATTAAATGTCTTCTCATGCATTTGCATTTGGGTTAAAATCACTTGAATGTTCCT
Source organism: Helostoma temminkii (assembly GCA_900302695.1). Classification (NCBI taxonomy): domain Eukaryota; kingdom Metazoa; phylum Chordata; class Actinopteri; order Anabantiformes; family Helostomatidae; genus Helostoma; species Helostoma temminkii. Next base: position 139,825 of record OMLM01005427.1, on the reverse strand, counting down.
GAAGCAATACGTCAGAGTCAATGTGAAACTTGTACGTAATCCATTTCTCATTTATGTTTTGGGTTATACATTTGGTGTTATACTTTCTTCAGCAAACTATACACTTGGTCTGTCAAAAAACTGCTCCCACACACATTCACTCATGCACAACATATTTTCCGCTTGGTTAATCTCATTTATTTTTTCCATCGTTACTTGTTTTGGACACTATTATAATGCCTTTATGCTCAATCCTTTAAGAAATTGGTTCAGTGGAAGCTCAAATATACCACAACAAGAGGCTGAAAGCAAACACTCTCAACAGTGTTAGCTCTTTCTACTAACAAATGTACTATTTTGTAGGTTTGTTACTATTTTGAACACTTTGGACAATTATTGTTTATTCTATCTACAGTATATCAGCAAGTATGTAGGTTAAAAACATAATGAGAGAAATTAATATCAGGAGAAAATGAATTTACTTCTTTATCACAAGCAGAGGATTCATACCAAATGTAGTTTATATTAACTGTATTTAAGCTGCAAAAAATTGTTTTAATTTTCATATACTTATGGTTTGAGTAGTTACATAGTGTCATAAAGCCAGTCCATTCAAAAAAAAGGACTAAAGTAAATGGGGCAACAGTAGTTCAGTTGGTAGGGCAGTGATATTTGAAACCCCAGGCTTGGTGGTTCAACTCCAGGTTGAAGGTTTATCCTTCCTGGATAGTGTCCCAGAACAAGACACATGTGCCTCAAAGTTGCATTTTAAATGCATTCCTGCTTATTTTATCTTAAAATGCTAATTGTAATACATTCTACCACTCTCTGTTTTGTTCATAAAAAAAATACTCAAATGTATAGTTGTTACAAGTGCTTGGGAAAAGCGATCATTCTGGGTACAGACGATGTCAGCCACATCAGGTGTGATCACCTCTATTCTACAGTATGTCATGCTATTGAATGAATCCTTTTCCTTGAACTGTCAAGCTATCAAATACAATTTTTTCCAGGCCGTACAACAATAACAGACTCAGTCATAAGATGGAAACCTCCTCATGTTCTAAAATTAGATCAGTCTTCATTCTATAGTCAACCAACTGTCAGGAACACATGCAAATGATGCAAAAAGACAAACAGCAGAAATGTCAGCATTGTGTTTTCAGTCTTAGTGAAGTAAGCATGGTATATTGTAGCCACTCATCCATGCAATTCATGTGTTGATGATCAGTTTAAATCCAAAATACAATATTTGTCTAATAGCTACATAGATTTCTATTCATCATTTTTGCCTTTCAGTATATGAAAATGAAACTCCTAATGAAGTGACAAGAACTGTTTGGAAACTAATAAAATTGGGCACAGTCACAGTGTAATGGTGATGGTGAGTTGCATGCCGTGCAAGTACAGATGCTGTAACAATTACTATTTGATATGCACTGTGCTGTATTTTTTTCTGCTTCTTTAAACTTATTGTACACAAGCACACTGTTTTACTAAGTGAGCCTTGCCAGTCATGAATAAAAAGCTTTGCTTAATGGACTACACTGAGGTTTTTGGAGCTTAGTTTACTGGTTAACCTACCATCACTTGATGGGAAAACTAAAATGATCCACGTGTCCCTGGCACATTGTTTGTTCCAGGGCTCATACTTACACTCAGCACTCACAAGTGTTGACAAACTGTAATGCTGAATGAGAGGCTGTGGACTATGACTTTATTTATACCTACTATAAAAGTGTAATATGCATCTGGATATGCTATACGGACGATGAACAATCTGATCATACCCTTGCATTTACACATAGCAGATGATGTCTGCATCTGTCAGCTTAGTAATTGGATCTTGTTTTTTATGAGTGCTTTGCAGAATGAAGACAGTGCAGGAGAGGTGAAGAGGTGCCAGGTTTGTGCATTTTCACATACATGAGCAGGTGTTGAGTCACCAGGGCTGTTGTTGCCACAGAGCCAAGATTTATTTTTGTTTTTGTAGCAGGAGTTGTCCTCTGAGACACTTCGGTAGGAGACATCGTAATAATGTTTTTGTCCTGTCAGTGGATACTTTGTCACTAATGCAAACATGCGGTGCAGATTGCATTTCCACCTGACTAACTCTCTGGCTGAGATCCGATGATAATGTGAGCCAAACCACCTCCAGAGGTCCCTAGCCCTCATGTGGGTCATTCTGTCTCTCTAAGTAGAAGAAGCCACTATACCACACTGTTTTGTAATGTTTATGTTTGTTGCTGTGCTTTGTTTGCTTATCAGTATACATTCAACAACATGTATCTATGTTACTTTGAAAAGCATATGATGCATAATTAGTGAATGTTGAAACCAAGGTCTGATACCACAAAGATTAGCTAAATACTTTTCTTAAAAGAGACAAGCATCACACAATGACCGTTCTGGAATTATGACCACTTATGGCCATGAAATTGTTATGGTCAGCTGGTCATCATCCATTAAAAAAGCAGCTCTTACTTCAAAAGGATTTTAACTTTGAGGACTGCTGTGCTTCCCACTCCATCTTCCTCTACCACAATCCACTGTAAGTGGAGATAGTGAGTGGCTCATATTGATCGTAAAGGTTGACAGTTTACTGAAATAAAAGCTGCTTCTTTTATTTCAGCTTCCTAGCACTCAACAGTACAAGACTCTAGTATCTCAATAAGAACACACCAACTTTAGAATAGATACATGAATTGACTTGAAACTAAACCTTTAAAGCAATGTTATATAAACACACGCATTCTATGTTTATTCCTTATTTAAATAGGAATTCATCAAGAATTCACGTTCTGACGTCATAAATACTATCAGAGGCATGTTCCACAGCCTTCACCGGAATGACAGTTTGACATTAAAACCACTGACATTAAAGACAACACAAGAACGTTACTGCAACAAGAAAATAACCACTGACAGTTTAAGAAAAGGTCACAATGGAAATGACATTTCACTCATTATGGAGCTCCTGGGGAAATTTTTTATTGTTGTTAAGTGTCAAGGTAGTTACTGGCAGTGACTGTTACTCTAGTGTACTCTATACAGTTTTTACAGTTACAGTTACATTACAGTTACTGTAAGTACTGCACCCATGTTTTAAAAATGTAGACTTTTTTGGCATTATACATGTTATAGTCTCTCTATAAACTCTTCAGTGGACCTTCCAACCATGAATAACCATGGACAAACTGTGTTAATGGTCAGTGACTGGTGACTGGTTTAAATAAGCCAGTGTATATGGAATAGGGCTAATAATATGTAAGACTAATATTAAGTAAGATTTATATAAATATTTGCATAATAAATGCAATACTTTACATGTAAGGGTAGATGAATTACCAAGCATTCATACATGTCTCAACAGTATATCATGCACGCCTTAAGGGGGATATACACTGTGCGACTTTGAGCTGTTCCAGACGAAAGATCACTAAACGTTATGAGCGTTGGTCGAGACTTGAGTGTGACTGCTGCTACAAACTACATCTGGCAATCAACCAATCGGAAAAAAACACATGAATGACGCACTGATAAATGGGACACGAGACTTCATTGTTTACAACTGTAGTGGCACAGATGGATCACTCACACTGAATATGTTTTATTCACTTGCGTTGTAGCCCACAACTCAGTAGGTGTTACCATCTTTAAACATGATTTATGAAAATTTATGTCATACTCGAGTTTATTAGATCCATGTCGCACAATGTGGCTTGCAGTAAACGTATAAGACTGCTAAAATCATACAGTCCATAGGCACCTTTAATGGAAGAACTATTTAATTATTGCAAAATTAGGTATTTCAATTATAGTGACTTGAATTATGAATGTTGCTCATATCCTCTTCAGTCTGCAGTCAATATCAGTCAAAATACTGACCAGTGCATGTGTACAGTATTTTGACTTCATCATGTTTGTGATCCTTGATGAGCTGGTCCTTCTTCAACATAGAAAAATAACACACACTATTATCTACGGAGCCTTAATTGGCTTTTTCTATTTTTACTAGTCAGTATAGCTGAATTTAACAACCAACAATTCTGTATATGTTTTATTATGTTATTACAATAATACCTTAGTTGTTGAAATAATTAATGTACTGCTTTTGCATCTTTGCTGTTGTTGTTGTTTGTTTTGTTTTTAGTACTGTTAATTCTAATATATTCCTGATAGTTTTACATGCAACAATCATTTATATACTCTTACCATACAGCGTTACTAACTTAGCTGTGACTAGAAACCCCCCCCCCCAAAAAAAAACATATGCTAGCATCTTACTGGAAGTCTTAACTGCTCCCTTACTATCATTTCATGCTACTCTCTATTTTTCAACTTAAACTTTAATATCTAGAGATATCACGGCAAAATGTTGAAGCTCTGCTACAAATCTGTGGCATCTGGTGTATCACAGGCCAGATAACTGATTTTTTTATGTTGTCACTTGTCCCTCTTCCCACCTCTCTTTTTTTCCTTGTGCACACACTCAATCCTCTGTGTTGACTGGCCAAGATAAGACATCAGCTGCGAGTCATCAGGCACAAAAAGGGCCTGCGGCACGCGGCTTTGCCTCGTCTTGACTCACCTCACAGCGAGGGACACATCTCTCCATCCCTGTAGCAATCGATGACACCCTGGTCACCTCTTGTCCCAGTTCCCCTCCTTCTCACTGATCTCTTCCGCCTTTCCCTTTGCATGTGTGTTCCAACTCATGTCTGTACATGGTCATGCATGTATGAAGCCCAGATGAATTAACAAATGTGCAGTCAGGGAGTTACACAGACACATACTCGAATGTGCACACACCTAATCAAGTCAATTAGATGTGTGGTTGAGAATCTAATAAATTTTAAAGCTTCCCAGGTTTTTCATGTTTACATTAGTGCCTGTGTTGTTGCCATCTCAACTGAAATCACTGAGGACACACTTAAATGTTTACAGAGCACTCTGCGTGGTGGTTCAATTCTCTAGTTTTCACAGGTTCTATTTCCACTGAGATGCTTTCACACAGACAGAAATATAAGTGCTGCGCACACTGTACCAAAAAGATTGTCATTGTATTTGTCCAATGGAATTCTGTATCTGAGTATCTCTGTGGAATAAACAATGTTATACACATGGCTATGGCTAATTATCCATTAACTGTGAAGACAACATCAATCTACATTAATCAAAAATAATAATAAGTAATCACTGAATATATATAGAGAGAAAGAATAAAAAACATAAATTATTAAGAAAATTATGACCCCTTTATTTAAAAAGTACACTAATGTGTAGCTGCTTATATACTGTATACAGTGTATTAGTACATATACTGTACTAATATAGTGCACTTGCATTTGGACTTTAAAAAAGTTGACCCAATCTAATCATCCGTGGCCAAAAATCTCCTTCTGCTTTTACACAATACAAAAAACATGGCAAAACCCAAGTCAGTTACAGTATGGTGATGTTGAGATCAGGCCTAGGAAACAGCAGTGGAAACTTTGATGCTGGACAAACACTTTTTCTCTTTGATTTAAAACAGCTGCTGACTTTCTGTCCCCACTGGTCATTTGCTGATTTGCAATTGGACATGCACTGATAATTTCTCAGGACAAGCCATAGGGCACACTTGATTGCAATGAGAAAAAGGGAAATAAGCTAACCTGACTAGCCTAGGTAAAACAAAATTTGCCCCCACCCCCCAGGACATTGAAAGCCTACTAAATGTGCAAATAGCAGATAATTGTCCAGTGAATTCACAGCAAGCGAGTGGGCGTCCCCTTCAGTCATTTTGCTTGGCAAACCATCAGAAAGTGTTAGAAACGTTTACTATGCTCTCTGGTGTTGAGCTGCGTTTGTTTGCTTCAGGAGAAGGAACGTTACACACTCAATGAAATCAAATTGTTTAAAAACTATATTTAGTTTGATTAATCATTACAAAAACTGAAGCATAAAAATGGCAAGTCGTGGTTTCAACAGCATCCCTTTTTCTCTAATGTGATATCCCATCTTGCAGTTGAACATCCAGATATGTGATTCCAACTTTATTAATGTTTTTATGGTTGGGTTTAGGCACTCACAGCACTGGGTTAGGGTCAGGAAAGATTTGTGGCCTGGCGAAAAACAGATCATTTCACACACAAAGTCTGCCTTTAAATTTAAAAACAAGCGAGATCTGTCTCTAACTATAACCTCTCTAACCATAAGTGCTTTTCATGCCTAACCTAACCTCACGCAGTGTTCTGGTGTGCAGTTTGTTAGTCGTGCTTAGAAGATGCCTGCCACCTTGCTACTGGCTTCCTGTGTGTAAGTGTGACCTTTCATTCATTTACAAAATACGTTGCATGATAACACAATGGTTATATTCGTTACAAAAACTTAATCATGATTGCAATTGTCATTGTAGAGGAACGTAATTTTTACCAGACAGGGTTGACTATTTCGTTTTCATTTTTTAAATTTCCACTGGTATTTGAGGGTCATTATTTACTGCTTGAATGTCAAAGCTTTTTTAATCCATTATGGCCACTTATTTGAGAATATTTGTATAATTCTATGCTTTCCTAGTATACCTTTCTACATTTTTTGCTGATCATCCTTCATAAAATCGCAGTGGACAAGCTTGCTTGTAAAATAACAAGAACTGGCTGCCTTTATATTGGGCTAATAAAATGTGTATGATGAGCAGCAGGAAAGGTTGCTTTGAAAAGTACAAGCTCAGAGGATGAGCGGCTGTGTGAATAATAGGACTTGTCAAACTCTTACAATGCACCAGAAGGATCACAAGCACTGAGCTAAAAATAACCAACACAGCAGTAATGAAATTAAAACGACGCTGCCTCTACCCTCTGATTAGAACCAAACAGACTGTTGCAAACAGCAATTTAAAACTTCCCACGTGAGAAACGATTTAAGTTCAAGTACAGTAGTGCATGGGGTAGATGCAGGGTGTCAATGATTATTTGTGTGTGAGTGTGCTTGTGTGTGTGTGTGTGTGTGTTAGAGTTAAGGACCTGCAGCAGCTCTGGGTGTCAGGGAGGTTCCCCAGGTTCAGTCAGCTGAACCACCTCTGACTCTGAAGCTTTATCAAAAAGTCTTAAAGTGTGTGTC
>OMLM01005427.1:90719-122734 GCA_900302695.1 Helostoma temminkii | reverse complement strand
GAGGTGAGAGTATTTTAAAACCCTGCCATTTCTTTTACCCTCGACAATAAAACAACAGACAAGCCATATTTTATGTTTCCGTTAAATATTCCCATGTGTGGCACCTCTATGACAGCTTATTCTCGGGTAGATTTATCACAACCCATATCTGCTCAACTCACCAGACAAAAGCAAGGCACTCAGTTTACACTGTAGCATGCTGATGCCTGAGGCACAAGACAAAGCATACAATCAATACAAATCTGCAGTCTATACACTGAACAGGGGTGAGTTGACACACATCCTTCCAGCCACCATACATCACACTCCTTATCTAATTAGCTCCCTGAACAGCATTATATGTCTAATTCAGCCATATTTCTCATTGTACTCTCCATCACAGAAAATCATGTTATCCTCTAATAGTTGTTGCTCTTTGTTGTCATGATGAAGAGAATCTATTAATGATATGGTACATATTTAAGGAAATATATAATTAGTCTTAACAGTAATTAATCAATGTTCTTTATTCAATTCACCATGGACCGTGCTTTATACTTAATTCTATGATTTGCTACAGTTAACTCAGAAGGATCAAACCTCTCCCAATACAAATATCAAAAGAGCTGTTGTAAAGCTTCCATCTAGAACAAGAGACACCTACAGAATTTATGTTGCTAACATTAAATGTTGCTCATCAATTTCTGCATCGAACTGGTTTTATTTATACACAGTATACTAAAGATTAAGAGCCCCCAATTTATTGTCAATGAACAAAGCTGTGTCGCAATATGATAACATATGTGATCACGAAGGTTCACTTAGTACTTCGGATTATATATTTTTAAAAGACAGCAGTTCATGTTCCTAAAGACAACAATAATAGTGTATCTTGAAATACAGCATCTTTCCCCATTTTGTTCATTACTCTAGACTAAAATGGAAATCATTCAGAACCCCCATAAAATCATATTTATGATTTTTTCTTTGTCTAATGTACTTCCTGAAAGGATTCATATGGATTGCACTACCAAGTCCTAAGAGGATTGTATCCAAATATCATATTTATCTGCTTAAAAGGCTTATAGCAGTTAGTCTGTCAAAAGATCATGCAGAAGAATAAAGATTGATGTATGTCTCTTTTGCCTCATATGGGTGCTTTTTGAAATGTATCCAGGGTGGATTCACTAAGTACAAATGCACGGTAATATCTTGCTCCACATTTACACCGGTTCACACATAATAACAGTCTGATCCACTGAGCAGCCCCGCCAGTGCAAGCGGGGGTTAAGTGTCTTGCTTAAGGGCACCTCAGTTGTGGTTTCTCATCCCCAGCCTAATTTATCTTGCCTGTTCAAGGACTGACCTGGCAACCTTTCAGTCAAAAGTTCACTTCTGTAACCTTTAGGCCACTTTCTCTTTCTTTTTGTATGTACAGTCGCCTGCATATGTCAATCTGTCTTTGGAAACAAAAGAGAAATGGAAAAATAAAATTGATGCCTCAGGTTCCCAGAGGTGTAACCACTGCCCCTTACTTCAATAAAGTTTGGATTTTTATACATACATTCTAGTGGATGGGCTTTTTCCTCCCTGCATAACTCACTGCGGTCCTGGAGGACTCTGGGCTGTTAAGGGTGAAAATGAAAATAGTTTCTCTCTTTGTCTAGAGTCAAACACACTTGAGGATTCAATCCAAGAAATGCACTCACCTTTCTTCATTTTTCCCCCAAAAGGGAAACTATAAGTGACTATGATTAAGCTTAAAGAAAGATTACACTGGAGGAAAATGTCAGTGGGACTAGACCAGAGCTACTGTCACTAGAGGGAAATATGACAGCATGTGCGTCAGCAAATGAAATTAAAAAAACGGCCAGCCTCAAACTCTTGCGTCCTCTTTAAGTGTCTGGCTGATTCTGATTTTAATTCAGTGCAATAGCGTTGGGCAGATGACTAATGTAGTGAAGCTCCCAGGGAATGCTTTATGTTCAAAAGACATCTGTCAATTCATGGAAAGATATGAGAACATAACATATGTAAGCACAAAGCAAATATGTTTGCTAAAAACTAAAGTCAGCTACTCTGGCTATTTAACAGAAATGTCACATTAGAGCCTTCTTATCTCCTGTAGTTCTGGTTATTCCTGCATTTATCACCAAACATAACTCACCTCGATTCAAATTTGTCTAATGACTAACCATTGATCTGTTCAGATTCTCACTGTAAAGGCTTGAAGTATTTTCATTTAATAGATTCCTTAAAGCAATAATCTCCTTTGATTTTCTTTTACCACACGGTACTGTATGTGCACTGTACACAGTTCCATCACATGAATTATCTCTTTAAATTTAATGAGGACATTAGCATTTTAAACAATGTATTAAAATCATTCGTTATAATTGTTCAACCAACATTGTGTGCACATAGAACAGCTGTGTCACCTCTTCACAAACAGGTATTTATGGCTGAGAAGAATTTTACAATACAATATGGTAAAAAATGAGAGCTAAGTAAGGATTTTTTGTAATCTTAGTCTGTTCAGTATATTATCAATTTCTACAGTGTCAGCAGATTTCAATATCATTTATAAAAGTGTGCAATTACACATTTCATTCTCTATTGTCAAGTAAACAGTAATGGGAAATGCAACATTCACTGTAGTTATACATGTATAATTGTGTGATTTTCAGTTGCTTGTATTCACTTTTTTTGCCACTTTATACTTTCAAAATTCCATATATACAATAATTAAATTCAGCATTACCTCAAGTACATAATTAAACTGTTATATGTTAAAGCATCAGATATAATAAAATGTAATCATAGAAGCTCTGTTAGGGGGCATTTCTGCATAGCGAATACTAATACATTTGATTTTTTAAAACCTTGCTGATAACACCAGGCTTTTATTGAAGTAACATTTGGACTGCTGAAGTTTACCTAATATTAAATATTTCTCCTTAACTACTTTTACTTAATTACCTAAATATTTCAACCACTGCAAGTAAATCATCTGTTTAACCACCTGTGGTCATCAATCAATCACCTTTATTGGCCCACTATATTACGTACCACTGCATAATGGCTATGAATAATGAAACAAGGAGACACTTTGAGGACATTGCTGTTGAAAGACCAAGGACAGAATTAGTCTGGTTTATGTCCAAGCAAGGTTTAAAAGGCATGTGACATCATCCCTGTGTGGATAATTGTTGCAGTGTCTGTCATGTGCACTCAGTTTCATGATGACAAGCTGTATAACAATGTGAACACAGGGTTTAGAAATCTGCCTCAAAGACTGTGTATGCCTATTGCTGTGCACACTCACATTTCTATGAAACAACTAAACAGAATTTATTGCACCCAGTTGTTGTTGTTATGGTTTGTCTTTGAGAAAAAGACTTTTGTCTTGTGTGTTATCTCCTAGTTGCTTCCTCATTGGCAAAACTCACATGTCACATTTTGCCACTGGCATGTTAATAGAAGACAGGCTTTGTGAAGAAGGACTGACTATTCATATTCTTTGAATAACCACTATGCATATAGAGGTCACATCTGAGACCATTTCTAACATTGTCTGCCTGCAAATAGTCTGAACAAGAGCAAAAGGTTGTAAACCTGCTGCAGTGATTTCCAGAAATTCAGTGATACAAAGCATTTTCAAAGATCCATGTCCATATTCTGATAACATGCTCAAAAATGCAATTCTAGCATTGCCTTTCCCTTCTAGTTATGGATAGGACTTGCAATATGTTTATACTTTAGGTTAGAAGTCAGGTTTCAAATTCCAGTCAGTAAGTGTGCACAGCTTTTTGAAAGTGACCGTATATATGAGGTCAAACTTTAAAGCCTATTTTATTTATTTATCCTGTTTTTTCTTTTTCCTCATCCTCACTCAAATGCAGGCTAAGCTCTGCTTCTGGCTTTCAAACAGAGTGGACAGATTAAGCTGAGTTAGGCCTACTTTCCATAGATGTGTTGGCATGGCACTTTGAAATCCACACCACCCCCCCTCTCTCTTTCTGCAAAAACCAGTTAAGAGGTGACACATCTATACTTCTTGAACTGGAAGATAGCTGGAGATTAGCAAATCATGAAGTGTCACTAGAAAAGTCAGCTCTTGCAAGTAAATACATTATTACACACATTGTTGAAATGGTGCTTCGCTTTCTTAATGTTTCACAGCTATCCACATTATACTGTAAAAACATTTTGAGGGGGTTGCTGTTTGTTATGATGGTGCTGGTGATGGTGATGACAAAAATGATGATGTTGTGGGTTAGAAAATTCATATTTAACTCACAGCCACATTAGGCAAGTTTATATATAGACTCACTGTACATTTTGGAAGTTCTAAGCTAATGCAGTGAAAAGCAATAAAGATACTTCACGTTTTTATAATACTCACATGCCTAGCTTTATATCGAAAAGCATTATTACACTGTTAATATGAATCATTAATATCTGTAATGATAGCTCCTGGCCACCGTGGTTTTAAAGAGATCACTTCTTAGCATAACTCCAACATAATAGATGGGATTTTTCATTTTGGAAAATAACTACACAAATGAACCTGCATGTTTCATATTAGATTCAATGTCCTTTAGGACGCCTTTTTACATGCTACAAACACTGCCAATCTTTTCTTCCATATTTTATATTAGCATTGTGCTAAGAAGTCATCTCTCCATGACCAGCAGGAGGAAATATTACAGTGGCCAGGCATGCATGCAGGTTTTATTTTTAAAAGAAATAATCCGAACTCATCCTTCAGGCTAGTATGCTACGCAAGTATAATACCTTCAGCATCAGATGTTTAAGAGCAGCTGCTATGTTTATCCTTTATTAACTCAACATTCAGCATGCCATCAAAGTGCACACAGAAACATAAAGAGCACATGCACTTATGTGAGAGTGAAACCAAAGAACCTCTTTAAATTAACTGAATGAATTAAATGTTGTTTTCACTGGAAATGAATTATTACATTTGCTGTGTGTCACTGACTTTCTGTGTCTCATTTCAAATTGTAGATTCAGTCAAACCAGAAAATCTGTTTGCTTCTTAAAATACACAACTTGGAATTATAATCAGGCGAAGCCCTCGTTTAGAGGCAAATGCTGATTAGAACTGGTTTTGCACATGGTAGCTTGAATGAAACATATCCTAGTTAAACCATAATGTCTTATCACATAATCACAAAAGGAGAACAAACGGACGAATTAAGAACAAGAAAGAATTGATCTCTTTGAAACATTTATTATGAAATTATAAAGGTAGAATAGCACTGTTCAAATAAAGCTTTTAAAAACAGAATAAGAGTGGCAGCATACTGAATAATTTGCAGAGTTTATTTCAGATGTAATTAATGTAAAGCCAACAATGAAAAAAAGAGAGAAAGCAGGGCAAATAAATAAAACAAAAGTAAAATAAAACAAGTCCATTATTGTTTAACACAGCACATTAGGCAAGATTACCAGGATTTCAATTTTACATGAAACATCTCATATATACAAGAAAGGTTTACATTGATGAGGGTTACAGAGTCTTTGTGAGCTATGGAGCCCAGTGGCAAAGCAGTCAATGGCAGTCACAATTCAAGTCAAGTGTGGCTTTTTGCTTGGGGAGGGAGGTTTGGCTGGCAATGCCATTATCACAACTATTAGTCTACACACTGGCACACACTAGTGACAGAGCAGCAGCCTGTGTGTGACTAGACACAACAACACAATGACAAGGAGGCGTCTCCCTCTGGGTTTGTCATGTCAGGACATACAGCACTGCTTTGCCCATCTTTTACACACATCCCCATATCTCTCTAATAATAAAGGAGAGAGGATGGTAACAGGAAGAAAATGGTGCTACGCGCTGGACACAAAGCACCCTCATCTGTCACAAATGATCAGAACACAAAGGTGAACACACCCTTGGTGATTTAACATTGCATGTAACGGCACTGACCCCGATAAAACATGGGTGAAAGGTGTAGGCTGAAGACAGGGAAGATAAGGAGTGGGTGGAGGGGCCAAGTGAGGAGTGGAAAAAGAGATGGGTTGTTGAGGTGGGGGTGTGGGGCATTCAAACAATGAATTAGCATCATAACTTAATCTTTTGATATCATTTTTTGCAGACAAGCAAGCAGTCAAGAAACATTTTCTTCCACCCTCTACTCTTATAATTAGGTATATTTGACATAACTGAGATGAAGTGTCAATACCTCAAGTGTTTTAAGCTGCAGTTTGACTTTTCTCATCGTGCAGTGTTAGAAGAGTATGAAGCTAATATGTCAACTTGATTGATTGCCTTAGAAAAATGGGAAATGTGTTTTGTTTATTAGTGAAAACATGGAGATGAATTAAGTAATGACAGTCGTACAATAGCAACAGTAACAGTTTTTGTGCATGCAAATAATTTCACAAAGCAGCTCCCCTGCAGACTGATCATCAATCAATTTGCTTTGAGAAACTACAGAAAGGGGATGTTCAATTTGAGATGAATGGGTTGCCAGCCAAAGGTGATGGACACACGAAAAACCATGAAAAAAAAAATCACATATGCAAACACGTGTAAGGCCTTTTGACACATGACAATATTTATCATTATCAAAACTATGTTGTGTATGTTTCACAGTGTAAAGAAAATATATCACAATAAAAAAATGGTGATAACAAATGAAAATTGATGAAATGTTCACAAAAAAATTAAATGTAATTCCTGGTAATTTGCCATTATCTGTGTTTTGGCAATCCTGCCCCTTGAAGTTACATACATAAAAGACAAAAAAAGGCTATAAATAACTGAATAAATATATAAATTTATTAAAAATCAGTAGCACTTGTTTCTCAAGAGAGGAAAATAAAAACATAAATGAACTCTGCAGTTCAGTCAGTGTACCAACAGGGAGCTTTGATTTATTTTGTTGTTTTGTGCAGACAAAACTGGATCCCCCTTGGGGCAATAATCTACTCTGGTAGTACTCACACCCACTACCTTAGTACAGCCCACAATCCATTTAGTTTCCTTTTTACCCACCTAGACATAGAGGACATGACACATTTTTCTTTAAGAAGTACAATGTCCTCTGCAGTAAAGATTCCTGCAAATGACCCACTGATGATTTAAAGCACTGATAGAAACTTCACTCAAAGGCTTATTGGCTTAGGATCTCCTGATAGCTACATTTGTTTTGAGAATCTGCTACATTTTACTCAGTGAGAGTATGCTGTAGCCAGGTTATTTGCATACTTGCATCTACCAGCAATTAATTCATTATTAAACTGATGTTGGCAACAGACCCAGTTGTTAACAGAATTCACTCATTTGGTTAATTCATGTCTTCATAGTTATTTATCCAGCTTAAACATGTATTCATATGCACAGGAAAATCTGTATTTATAATTGTGTCCTTGTTTTCAAGAAATTCTCAAATGCACTAAAAAAGTATCATGGACATGTACAGTATAAGAGATGACAAATACAAATCCCCAAAAATGACAGGATAGCTGAGGAGAAGGATGTATGATCATAGTCGGCAACAATCACTGGCCTCTCTCCATCTTCCTCTTTTATACCGGCAAACTCTGTGTCAGCACAACCCAGAAGATATTGCAACAGACTTTTCCCCTCAGGTGCAACATTGTCATAGTTCATTAATCTTCTCAAACTTCTCCTGCTGCCATCAGCCCCCGTACATACTACTAATCCCCTTATTAATGTGGCAAATGAACCTGCACAAGAAGGACGACTCCCCCAAGGCTCCATAATTACAATGGTCTGTACAAACTCCTGTTTGCATAGAATGTCCATTCATTAAATGTACTGACAAGACAACTCCGGGAATACTCCGCTAAAGATTCTTCCTCAAAGGTCTGTTACACATCTTTCACTTTAAACTGAACTCTACATCTACTTAAATATTTAACAGCCTGCTCAATTTTTATGACTGATAATGTCATAAAAGTCTATTTTTACTGGAGTGCTCACAATATGAAGGAAAGTGATATCTGCTTCTGATGCAGACACAAAAATTGAATACAATTTAAAACCAAAATCTTCTGAATTATTTTTATAAAGTTAGCCTAATATCCATATGTTGTCAGGTGTCCTATATATGGTGAAACTATAGTGAAGCTGCACAAAAGGGAGCTGTTATAATGTGTCCCCAGAGCTAAGACTTGAGTTGTGCTGCAGAAAAGCACATCAGAGCAGTGTGGGATAAAATGAACAGTAGATTCAAGCTTCCTTTCAGTGCTTGCATCTTTTCCGCCATGAAGAAAAACACTAACAACCCACAGTAATTAAGCCTTATTACACATGAGGTGTTCTAGCCACATGGTTAGCCCAATAATTGTGCATCCTAACATCTAATGTGTATTTCCATAACAAAGAGAGGGGAAAGAGGATACATCTTGTATTGCTGCATAATGCACATATGAACCTATTTGTGCGTAACAGACAATAAACAGTGTTATTTTTCATATCCAGCATGGGATTGTTTTACGATTAACTGAGAACTTTAAACATGGATTGTAACTGGTTAAGCATGACGTTTCATACACCATCCCAGTGACTTCTTTCAAATCCTGCGCCCTCAGTTATGTGTCCATAACATGAGCCATAAGGATCTGTAGTGCAGTACATGGTTAAGTCATAGCCAGTGGGCTCATGTTTTGTTAGTGAAGCACATCATGGTTAAGGCTATACTGAAAGGAAGAAAGGCTGTTGGTGAAACGGCAAAGATTATACTTGGTTTCTTAGATGCTTGTGTTGCGTTGTGAAACTAGGACAGTGTTTTCATGCTTTTTTCCTCAGTGTTGTTTACACTAATGTAGGTCCCTGGAGAGTAAATAGTAAGTGAAAAAAAGAAAGGAAAGGCAAGAACTGCTCCTATTGCTTGCAGCAAAGTTTGGGGTCTCTATAAAGCTGATACCACAAGGTGTTTGTCTGTGCTAAAAGTGCTGTGGATGTCCACTATTTCTAGCCCCTATGTTCTATATTGTCTGATACAAAGACACTACTGAAACCGTCATGCTTTGCTGTTGTTCTCCATCTGTTTTTCTGTGCCTAAATGTGTTCGGTTCTGTTCAGGTTCTTTAGACATCGACTGGTGTTTATGTTGCATAGCAGTGACTTTTGAAAACTGAAGGAAAATGGCTTTTCAGTTCTTAGAGAATAGGTCAGTTTTAAAGGCTGTTAGTCTCAGCTTTGCACATTGTTCTCTTGATTATCTTCTTTCACTTTCCTTGTCAGGTACAGGCAATGGTGGGTGACTGATGGTTTGTTACTCATGAAGCAACAATGTAAATACTCATTTTCAATATCATCATTGTCACTGGTAATAACTTTAAATGATATTGACTATTTTTATCATCTATGAATATATAATAATCTTTTAATAATGCAGTTATCTTTAACCAAAGCACTTCTCCTCTGCAGGGAATATGATATGATAATCCCACAATATTACATTTTCAATATAATGTCTGTTTAAATATTCACTCAAAAGTAATTGGTATTTTAAAAGAGCACAGCTAATCCTCTCTCTGTTTCAATACAGTCAGAATTCAAAAAGGAATAGGACAAACATTTGCTTATCAATGTCCACGAAATGGAGACAGCATGCTCATGTCAATACAAATAGTCAAATTGTGCAAATAAATCAAAATGTGGATGTAACAGTGACATTGATAATGTACCCTGTTTTATCCAGTAAGACATGGGAGTGCAGTCAGTGCAGTCTAATCATTTCACCATGATCAATAAGTGCGATTTAACCTCAGATCTGAGCAGGGAGCTTTATCTGTAAGATGTTTTGGTGGAAATAATGATAGATATGACTTAAAAGACTTCACTACAAATAGCCAAAGACAGGTTATTAGTTAATAGTGGAAAGGGAGAAAATTACTTTTTCTTCTAATAATCAGGAAACAGAGATAAGAAGGTGTGCCCTTGTGTGCAGTCAGATCGCATTAGTGCATTTTTTTGGAATAGTTCAAGGTTACTGCTAATGTGAAGATTATCTCTCTGATTGTGCTTTTTATGGTAGTGGGTTTTAGCTAAATCTAAATAACTGTTTAATCACTAACAAAATACCAATTTGATTATGGTTTTATGAATTTTATGACATGATTGTATGTTTATAGGACACATTTTTTGTTGCAGTTCTAAAAAACAACTACTAAACCTCCACTGAAACAGATTCACCCTAAGTGGTTTGAATTATTAAGAATAAAGAATAAAGCAGAATTGGAAACACAACTTGACAGTGAACAGTATAACACCATTTCGGAGACATGTTGCTTATCGTTGTTTATTATCAGTGACACACTGGCTCTGTTTGTGTGCTGCTTTGAATCATTTGTCAGAATTATTGATTCCAATAAATCTTATGTGGAATTGTGGGATGACTGAGCGAATCAATGAAGTTGTGCTTACAGTATAGTGCCGTATCTCATGTGTCCTCCTCTATGTTTGAATCCCCATCACTATCACGCATTTCATTGCTTGGTCTCATCTCGTCTCTCTCTCTCTCTCTTTTTCTCACACTCATAAACAACCCCACACAAACGCACACACAAACCACCAGTGCCTGGCAAATGATGCCAAACTGAATGCCTCTTTTGACTGCCACCTCTCACACAGAAACACATTAAATGCAACCCCAGATGCAGTGACCCGGAGGTATGCATCGACAGGAGTCACACAGTGTCACCCCTGTAATTCCACTCTCTCTTCCGGATAGATCTTATCACTCACATCTCTAACTGCCATTATCAATCTTGCCTGTGCAGCCTCTGCATCATTAGGCGAGAGTATTTCACTAAGAACACCAACATAGGTTTCACTCCTTTCTTCTCCTCCCTTGCATTTATAAGTCCACTGCAGGTTGGCATATTGCCAGGCTGTGCCAAGCAGCACAACACTGCCACCTAAAGGTTTAGTACCACCACCTGCCTGACCCACTGACAACACTCACTTTTCCTCCCTTCATCCCTCCACGCTCTCTCATCCCTGTTCTCTGCTGCTCCCTGTATTTGTCCATGTGTGTTCCATTAGATTAGAACTGTGTGTTGTGTAGTGGTGCTTTATTAGCAGAAAAATTAATAAGGCTTTGATAAAAAGCAGCATGGATTACGTTGAAATTTGAGGCTCATTATTGGTTAATCCTTTTTGAATTGGATGTGTATCAAGTTCCAGACAAGCTTCACTCAGTTCGCTAGCATGCTTTGAGAAGAGGCATTTAATTCAAGCTTAGATGATGTTGCAAAGCCTACAGTGATATTCACAATACCACTGCAGCAGACTAATTATTGACTGTTGTTATTGCTGCAGGTGTTGAAAAGGTTACAAAGTCGTATGTGATATTATATATTACAATACACACCAAAATAAAGGAACAAACAAAAAACATGAGTACACTCAAGAGTTTTATGAGGAGAGATGTGAAAGGTCAGCTATTTTTTGGAGAATGTGTGCAGCATTTATCTATGATGAAAACAGTAATCTGAGTAGATAGGCAAGAAAAAAATGTTTCTTTCACAAAGAACACCGAGTCACAATTTATGTTGGTACATTTTACCAGTGATCTAAGCTGGGTGCTGAATAGACAAAATAAGGCAAGGTAATCACTCACCCACTTGCATTCTATTAAATATGAATTAAATATATATTAATGACAAAGCATAAGTGTATACTTATTCCCCCAAATTATGCATGTGATTTTTGAGTCCATAATCAACTCCATTAATTAGCAGTTGCTCAAGTTACTTTTTCTCTTTCTTAAGTCTGAGAAACAGAGGAACTTGCTGAAGCAGTGTGTCCTGTACTCTCTTGCTTCCCAGTAACTTGGAGTGAGTCTCTAATCTAGACTGGCACTTTAGCACTGTGGAACTGGGCAGTTATAGGCAGTACTTATAGACCAGTAAAAGTGCTCTTTTACCTGCTGTCTGGTGTGCATGGGCCCCTTCGTCTTGAACCCTCCTTGGGAGCTGCACTCTGAGGCACTGAAGTGGTCAGAGCTTGTGGAGGACCTCTTGGAAAGGGTGTCACAACCCCCAACAAATGTGTTATCCAGTGGGAGCTCCTGAATCACATGATGCTTTTTCACCGAAACCGGCGTGTCAGCCTTGAGGTGGAAGGCCGACTGAGGCGAGGCAGACTTGTAGTGTCGGGCCAGGTCTGGGCTGCTCGGTTTGAAGGTTGTGGTAGGTGTGGCATTCCAATCAAAGCGTCCAATCCCTTGCTCCTCCAGCTCAGTGGGCAAACTGATGGTTCCATTGATCGGCTCATGTGCAGGATCATCGGGTTTGTTACCCTCGATGGTGACAAAGTTGAGCAGGGAACTTTTTGGGGACTTCCTTTTCTTGCGCTTTTTCTTTTTATTCTGCTTGTTCTCTGTATTGGGTGACATCCACTCAGCCCCCTGTTTTTTCCTCTGTGCAGCTTTGAACCTGGAAGCATGGCGGCAGCGTAACAGCACAGTGACGAAGATGACAATAATCACTACTAAGGCGCCGGTAACAAAGGCTATCATTATTGTTAAATAGTCACCACTTTGATAAGTTTCACTGCTTTCACCAATGTTTCGGTCAATTGGGGTCTCCATGGTGCGTCGAATGAGATCATTGATGAGTGTTGCGTTTCCCACAGTGTCATTGACATACAGAAATACCAGCACCAGAGTATGAAGAGATTTGGGATATCCCAGGTCACTGATATTGACCACTAATCTGTGTAAACCTATGTCAGTCACTGCTGGTTTTTCCTCCAGAGTAATATTCCCTGTGACAGGGTCAATTCTGAACAGACCCTTGTTGTTTCCACTCACAATGGTATATTTGAGTTCTGCATTCATCCCTGTATCACCATCTACAGCAAACACTTCTGCAACCACAGATCCTGGGATAGAAGACAGAGGGACAAGCTTGAAAGATGTGTTGGAAGGGGGGTAGATGACGATAGGGGTGTTGTCATTCACATCAATGACATTGATGGTCACCTTGGCAGCTGAAGAGCACGGAGGCCTGCCACTGTCCACAGCCCTGACATCAAAAGTGTAGGAGCTCTGTTGCTCCCTATCAAATGACACATTAGATTTTATCACCCCAGAGTAAGGATCTAGTATAAAGTTCTCATTGTCATTAAGTATGGAAAGAGAAACAGCAGCATTTTCTCCAGCATCTGAGTCTGTCACAGTTATCACCCCGACTGTGCTGTATTTAGGAAGATTTTCAGACACGAAGAACTGAAAGTGGTTATGTGTGAACTTTGGGTTGTTATCATTTTCATCCAGCACAGTTACAATAATGGCTGCCTGCGTTTGCAGAGGGGGAGTCCCATTATCTCTTGCTGTTACAGTGAAAAGAAATCTATCCTGATCCTCCCGGTCAAAAACCCTGGATGCAGTCAGGACCCCTGTTTTGCGGTCGAGGTCAAAGAATGAGGCATTTGGTCCCAACTGATAAACTATCTCTGCATTTTTCCCACTGTCCTCATCTGTGGCACTAAGAGTAGTAAGGAACAGGTCACGTTTGTTGTTTTCCATCACAGCCAGCTCAATAACTGGCTGAGTAAAAATAGGTGGGTTGTCATTCTCATCCTCCAGCCTCACTCTAACCAATGCAGTTTGATTCAAACTTGGTTTTCCAGAGTCAGAAGCTACAATTTTAAAGTTGTATTCCTTGGTCCCTTCGTAGTCGAGCAGCGCTGACGTCTCTAACAGATACTGGTTGTCGTACACAGCTTTGAGATGGAAGGGCACGTCCTTCTCTATGAAACAAATGACCTTGCCGTTGATGTCAGTGTCTTTGTCCGACACTGTGATGAGAGCTATCTTGGTATTGATGGGATCCTTCTCCGAGAGGAAAACTGTGCCATTAATGGGACTGATTATGTATCTCAGGTCTATATTAGGTGGATTGTCATTAACATCAGTCACATTTATTGTTACGGTAGCTCTGGCAGGACTTGAACTGCCATCACTAGCCAAAACGGACAGCTTATGAATAGCAGTCTCCTCTCTGTCCAGGGGCCTCTGCACTGTAATTAGTCCAGATGTTGTATTTAATGCAAAGAGTCTTTTTGTAGCAGGAGAGACCTGAGTCCCAAATACATACCGTATCTCTGCATTCGCCCCTATGTCTGCATCTGTGGCCTGAAGCTGAACGACAGATGTGCCAATAGGGGAGTTCTCTGGTATGTGCACCTCTATCTGACTCTCTTTAAAAACAGGTCTATTATCATTGACATCTGTTACTGTAACTTGGAGAATGGCAGTGCTGGATTTCTGAGGACTGCCACCATCCTCCACTTTGATCTTCATTACATATGTATCCTTCTGCTCTCTGTCCAGATTCTGCTGCACAATGAGCTGGGGCCACTTCTCACCCTCAGGCGTTTCTACTATGTCTAAGCCAAAGGCACTTTGCCCATTGATCAGCTCGTATTTATGCACACTGTTGGGGCCAGTGTCTGGGTCAGTGGCAGAAGGAATAGCAAAGCGACTGTTAATGAGCGTGTTCTCGGGGATGGAGATGTTGATCACAGGGGACGGGAACATGGGGGCATTATCATTTGTGTCTTTGACAATTATTTTGATCTTAATCAGCCTGAAATAATCATTAGGCAGAATGACCACTTCAATTTCAAAGGAGCACTCACTGTCTTCAGATGAGGAACCGGGGCACAACTTCTCTCTGTCAATTCGGTTTGATGTTGTGAATATCTCGCCAGTGCTGCTCAGAACGCGGACCAGTGGATTATCTCCTGCTTTGGAGACAAGCCGGTATACAAGATTAGCACTTGCTCCAGTGGCAGCATTTGTATGGGAAATGTTTAGGTCCTTTGGTATATTTCCAATGAGGACATTTTCTTGCAACTCCTCTCTGATGGGGTAGATTAACTCTTGGGCTATTGAGGGATCTAGCCATATGCAGGCAAGAAGGGTGCCCAACAGGTAATAGTCTCTTAGATCCATGACAGTGTAAATGTGTTTCCAGCCTTCACAACTCAAAGGTTCCTTTCTATGCAGTGCTGTTACAGGCAGTGATTCCTTGTGTGTGATGGCAGAATCATCCACAGAAAAACCTATGAATACATAACAGAGTTTCTCTTCAGTGAATAATTCACCATGCACAGTAATTAAATTTAATTAACAAACACCCCCTCCTTACTCTCAGCTGTTTAATCCACTTTCATTTTTATACATGACTTACTGTTAAATCTGCCTAAACTGCCCATAGGCCTTAATCAAGTATTAATAGAAAAAAAGCACTAAAAAAAACACCGCAGCAACAATTTAGGTAGCCGTTCATGTCTGTTGCTCTCTTTCCAAATCACACACATTTTACGGTCACTTGGAAATTCAGCGACTCGAACCCCCCGTGGCCACAAAACTTCACAACACATTACACATTAATTTTACACTTAAATTGCTAAAATTAAAGAGCTGTCTCGCTGTGTGGTTTCCTAAACCGATCAATACATATGAATGAAGCCTACTAAATAAGCTCAGTCAGATTTTGAATTCTTAGAGGGCAAGTGAAACCTATTCTTATCTTACATACCCAAATCCGCTCCAACGCAGGAGAAAAACTGGAGTGTGTCAGCTCATAGTCTTCTCATCCAGTGTGCCTGCGAGCTTATTCGGGTAAAGATATCCCTCTCAGTCAGATCTGGCTTTGGGGCCAGGAATGAAAAAAAAAATCGCTCCACGGGAAGAATCAGACTCAAGAACAGGTTTTGCGTAAAAGCAGCTGGTCGCATAAAGTGGGATAAATTAGAAGATGCCTTTCCCCCATTTAACTTCAGGAACGGACATGATCTAATTGTGATTGCGGTGATCTGCGTCGCTCTCCAGCAGACACAGCCAGGTGGTCACTGGTTTGTGGTGTCTTCCATTAGAGCGGGTCCCAAAATCAAATCTCATCTCCAGCACACGGCCCGAGAGAACTGTTGTGTTTTTTCTTTCTTTCTCTCTTTCTTTAGGGCTACCTGTTAAGGTGAAGGAGCCGACGAGGTGGATGCAAGCAGAGACACCCGTGTCCCGTCATGTTTCAAGTTCACAGAGCTCCATCAATAACCAGCCGACGTAGACGCAAGGTTAAAAAAGATCATGAAGGCATTTAAGCAAAAACAGATGTGAGAAATTTCAGAGTCGAGCCCACTTAGAAATACTAACCTGAAAATAAAGGCTGTTTAAAGTGACACCGATGCGCAGCGCTCATATGCCGTTTATCCTTGCACTCTCACTCCCAGAGCAGACTATCTTGCACTAACTCTGTGTAAACCCACAGGAGGAGTGGTGAAGTACACCACACCGACGCCTCCCACCCCGCCGACCCTCGTCATTGGACACCGCCCCTTTCTTTCAGTGGCGTCGACAACCGGAGCAGCCACCGGATTGGCTGGTACTCACGTCACTTAATGCAGACCGGAGAGATGTCCGCGGTGAGATGCTCTGTGAAGATGCTGCAGGCTGCAGAGACGCTTAACCAAAACCCCGAGGCTGGAGGGGGATGATGATGATGACGATGATGATGATGAAGCTGCTAGTGCTGCTGATGATAATGTAGAAAAAAAGAGTGGGTGTCCTCTAGCTTTTCACAGTGAATCATTATATAAAGGCAGATAGCAGTCATTGGCTCCAAAGGGACGCATCACACGCATTAAGCCAACCTGTTAGACTGTTGTCAGGTGGGCTACACTAATTGGGGTGGACGCAAAAAGCAACGAGACCAAAGTGTAACGCAGTGTAACGTTCTTCTGTGGATATGAAATGCCAAGAATAAACACTGGCATGTACAATACAAGCCTTGTGTGAGAGTCACCAATAACGCGCTCTAGACAGAGAAGCCGTTGTCTAAGCATATTTGCGTGGGGTGCATGTTCACGCGCTGTCCGCCACACGTGGCATCCTGCAGCCAGTTATCCGTAAGAAATAACCTTGACAGTTATCCCAGTCATCAAACCGCACAGCAGCACACAGTGGAGCCTAATGGGCGAACTGCGTTTCTTTTTTAAGTTTGCTGCCTCGTGCTGGAGTCGTGATGATCTGAGGACGCTGTGATGTGACTTTGGAATTACTCACAACCGCAGATGATCTTACTCTACAAGTTTCAAAGAAACCAGAGGAGGTTTGAACTGTGTGACCGAGCCCAGTAAGCCCAAAATGGCATGTCAGTAGCGGCGGAAGGTAACGAGAAAACAGGAGATTTAATAAAATGGAAATCACAGTCAGCTATACAGATCCAGCCATTATTTAATACCAACTGACGTCCCATCATGACTTCATTTCAATGCAGTAGATAACTCTTGATTTCACCCACTGCTCCCTGCCTGTGCTGCTGCTGAGAAAGGCAAGTTGCTGAGCTCTAAGGCTGAGTAACCTGTCACGGTGAACACTGCCATCTTGAGGTGGAGTGAGGACCTTAACAAAAGCCTGAACTGTGCTGTGAACTTCAAATCTTCACAAACCGTAACAAATGACACATTTCTGAATCTCGACTTTACTTAATTTTCTTTGACAACGGTGAGAAGACACAGCGAAATAAATGACACAACGAGTTACTTTGTAAGAAGAGAAGTGTGAAGTGCAAAGTGAAGAGACAGCAAAAATTGAGAATAAGCCTGAGTGTAGGCATGTGGTGATGGGAGTGATGCAAAGGACATGGGACCAACACTGTTGAGGTGAGAACTTGTCTGCAAATGTCTCCTGAGAGTCTGGCATATTGCCTGGTCAGCAGTCCATTAGCACAACCAACCTGGTGGCCTGACCTTTTTGCCTCTGGATCAAGCCGTTAGTGTCCTCTGCCTGGAGAGAGCAGTTAAAGGAGCAACTTGTCACTCCAGTTTAAAGTCTGACACCCCGATGTGGAGGGAAAAGTGATAACATAACTGCCTACAGTATGAAACACTTTCTTTCTCTGCCAGCCACCTGGAGTCTTTAGGAACTCAGCGCTCGCTTTTACTTGCTTAGTGGGAGCGTGTCTTGAGTTTATCTGCAAAGAATGTTTCTTTTTCATGGAAATGTCCAATCGTGCAAGGTCTTGGTTGTGATTTGTGTTTGTCAGAAAGGGGATGGCTGTGTAGTGACAGGGAATATTGGTCAGTTTCTATCCAAGCTCCACAATGGCCATGTTGTGTCACCAATCGCTAAAATAAAAAAAGTTATTATATTATGTTTTTGGAATTTTTCATTTCTGTGTCACATGACCTTCACGCAGGCATCAGAAGTGGCTAACAGCAAATACAGCCACCGCACTGCTCCTAATTCTAAATATACCCTGTCTCTCAGGCTTGTTATCTCCTTATTTAGTCTGTCTTGAACTGACTGCAGCTAATGTTTCTGCCAGTCAAGCCACTCACAGGTGATGAATAATGTAGCATGTTAATATATGCTCTAGGTCTTGCGGTTTACGTCCTGCAGCCTCACTTCGAAGTGAGAGCCTAAGGGAAGAGTTCAAACCTAAGGTCTGATGATTCCTCATATACCAGGTGCAGTCAATCACCTTGGTTTGATTCTCACATTGACTTATTGACGTGTTCACGCTGTTGAATTAGCTTCATGAATAATACAAGGAACAAATATGTTTATCTTTCATGTCCATTAAAATACAAGGTCAGGCAGGTAATTGATATATTTTTTAACTTGGACCAGGTCTGAGGAAAGGTAAAGGAAAATGGTGCAGCAGCACACATGGCTGAAAGCTGAAGTGTTTTTAAAACACTTATCAAAATGCTTGTTTGATTTGTTTTTTGTTTGTTTGTTCGTTTTTTTTAACTTAAGCTGTATATAAAAAGATATTTGCTTGTGTTGTGCTGTCACAGTTATCTGGGGTAACATTGTCACTTTTCAGATACACAAGAGAGGGAATATCAGACCGTGATGTTTTAACATCCCCAGTGAGAAAATTAGACCATTTTCACTGAGCATACTTTTACAGCAGTAACACAGTTCTTTAAAATGACACATTTTTGTCAGGAGAAGAACAAGTTCAGCAAACTCAATTTTCAAATGTCTGTCAGTCGATATACTAGTTATACTTCAACATAAATGAGGGTATTCTCTGTGAGAGCCTGGAACGCACAGGTGGCAAACAACATTCATAATACAATTTGGAGTGTGCTATGTTTTAGTGCTCTCTGTCATTCAAAAGGACTGCAGTCAAAAGAACTCTAACAACCCAAATCTCTTGTAATATTGAAAACAAATAAAGTAATATACTGTAGGTCATCTTAAGAGACACAATTCTTATTTTACTATTTACTTTCCACCTTCCTGTAGCATCAGCGGGGCTGTTATCACATGGGCTGACTCCTGCTCATTGTGATACTGTACCACCTGCCAGCTGAGCAAGTGTTAGCTTTTAAAATTGGACTTGTGCAATAAACACATCATTTGAGTTGTTTTACTCATGATCAAAACTCTCCTATAGATACTGTTGTTTACTCTATCTGACTGTCTTTCTGTCATCACCCACCAGGAAACCATTTTCTATTTCTATAGCTCAGCTCGTTCTCCTTTCTAGCCCACTGAATTCATTAGTTTCATTTGTTTCTTGTCAGTATCACCGAATAGCCACTGCAACATTTCATGGAAATTTAGGCCTTTTGCCTTAAAACCCTTTTGCCAGTATGACTCCTCTAAAGACTGGTAATGACCCAGTGGATAATTGGCATCACACATGCTGTGGTCCCAGAATACTAATCAGAGCTTCTAATCATGCATTTCCAACATAAAGCTTCAGATATATTAGAGTGAATATTTTGATAGGAATATATGTTTTTGAATGGGATTTTAGTGAAATCAAAACTTTCACTTCCTTTGAGGAACTGATGTTGCATCTCTTAACAAGGTAGTAACAAGATACTTTGATTTGTTCAAGGAAAGGACTAACTCTGGGCTTATGAGTTAAAATTTAAATGCTAGTCCAAGGTTATTTTTTGATTCATTATACAGCAGCCACAAAGACAACACCCACTTGCTGCTGAGCCTGTCTAATTATTATAAACCAGCTTAAAGAAATTTGTCATACACATATTTTACCATCTGACAGTTGGCATTTGAGATGTATAATGACCTTCATAGTAGTCCCTTGAATATTGATTGACACGTTGGTTGATCAAAGAAAATACCCTGGGTGGATTAGAGTTTAAAATTCAAGATTTCATTCCTTCCCTCTGCCTGTAATTTGCTCTCTTCCTTTGCTTTCCATCTCTCCTCATTTTTAGTTCTCACTGACACACTGAAATCACATATCACTTTCCAGACTGTGCAGCAAAAAGGTCAAACATTCCCTCCAATTCTTTTTCTTATGTAAAAGTCAGAAGGCTTTCTGTAGTGGCTGCATCACATCTTGGTCAAAGACAGCTGCAAACCAGGGATAGAAAGTTGAGCAAGATCATTCTTTGCTCAGTACACAACCTGATTTAACCTTGTCCAGCATGAATGAAGACATAGCAAGTTATGAGATACTTGACGTACACCCCAGCACCAGTACTTTCTCAAACCCTGTCAAACAGAGCTGTACAGGGACTGTGTGCTTAAAATGACTCAGGCATCTCAGGTAATATATATAAATGCAAGACCACCACAAGTCAAAGCTTTGACCTGTATGTTCTATTGTCCACACTGTAAGGTTACTATTTTTAGTAACTGAAGTAATACCATTTACCATTTAAGCTAATTATTACATGTATTTTTTCAGGCTGAGAAATTTCTAAGCACGAGCTAAACATAAACCGCATGTTGTCATCTCCAGTCCAGCATGAGTGAAATGTCCCACAACCATATAGTCCTGAATGTGCAGCTACACCTGGGCTACACCTAAACTGCCTTGATCAATCTGTGAATGTGCGTTGAACTCATCCATTTCTAGAAGCACTTATAACTCCTGCAGTGAAGGCAGCTTGTGACAGGAAGGAAGATAGCAAGAAAATGTCTACATATATACTGAGACTCTAATGTGTCATTCTAAAGGTCAGACTTCTACATGGCAGTTTTTGTCGCGCATTAGCCAAGCGGTGTCACATTTACTAAGAGGATGTGGCTAATTATTCATTTGCACAGTTACTTGTCTGCTTTGCTGATTATGTTCTGCACAGAATTGCAACATAGATTCAGATACAAGTCAGTTAAGTCTGCTGCTCATCTGGTTTCCCGCAGTTTTGTGATCACAATTCGTTAAATCATGAGAATGTGCTGCACAGCACAAAATTAGAAAATTCACTGAATCCCAAAGAAAAATGTGTTGAAGCAATACTTAGATATTATTCACATGGTCAGGCTTTCAGTTTGAGATCCTTGTGCAATGCTGCCACTGTTCAAAGAGCCCCTAAAGCAAAATTAGAAATACATTATTTCAGTCTTATGCTTGACTGTCCCAGCATGTGAGAAGTACTGCCTTTCAGAATTACACCGAAGCATAAACAGTGTGTGTGTGTGTGTGAGAGAGAATATTTATGTAATATGTATGTATGTAACATGTAAAATATTGCATACATTAGATCAGATTTAGACCCAGTCATTGTCGTACAATCTGGTATGAGGAAAAGCAGCTCATGGGCTAAAGTAAACTGCTTAAGCCTCTGGTGCAGACTGGATGCCCCCAAAATAGTGTAATGATCTAAGTCTTCTACCAAATGTCTCCAGTCATTTCCACCAAAGGTACAGACAGAGTAAAGAACTCCCCTTTGCTGAATTACACTGTCAAAATACTAAGATCACCTTGTAGGGGTGCAGTCATTGTAGCAACTACAATTTTATGTAATATACACCCACTTATCAGTTTTAATAATAGGTCTACAACAGAAAATGACTCAGTCCCTCAGAATAAGGTGCCATACATTTGTCCTCTAATTACAAAAAGGAAGGCTGATGTTGGGTATGGCAGAAAAGCAAATAAATGCAAATGAGAAAATATCTTTTACATTTAAACTGATGAGGATACTGAACAATAACTCTGACCTTGAGTATCATCATGTTCATAATACTGCATTCACATCATATTTACCCATTTCAAACTTGTAAATACCAGTTAAGTGGTACCAGTTACAGCAGGATATTTAGAGCTAAAAGCACTGATAAATTCAGCTTGGCAAATAATTTATCTGGAGAGTTTGCCTCATGTCAATTAAGAAAACGTGCTGTCATAACACTATAGATCAACAGTAATAATCACAACTTTCCATCCCTATTTTGTATGTTCTTTTAAGATATTTGTTATTTTAGGAAATTATTTAGAACATTATTCATGTTAAAAAGTCTACATGACCAAAAGTGAAGTTGCTGTATATAACTGTATATTTCAGCTTAAGCTATAAAACTTGGTTGTTTTTGTACGTCTCTCTGCATGCTAACACATACCAGTAATTTACTTTTGTTGAGGAAAAGGGTGACTCTACACATAATTTTACAGGCAACACAGGCTTTTAGTGCTAAAATCACTGTCCAGAGGGATAATGTATTATGAGTTGACAACATGCAATTTATGTTCAGCACATGAGCTGCAGAATGGAAAATGTCACTCTCCTCCATGGCTACAGTACGTTTCCAAAATGACAGATTCAGCTGAGAAAACAGAGTCATGTGTTGTTGTGATTCATTTTCTATGGTGTGATGTCTGATGTAGGGACTGCCAATAATCATGTGTGCATGGTGAATGGTGACTGCAGCAACAATGATCAGTTTAAGGCCATTTAAAGGTTAATTGCTATTGTTTTCATATGTTCACATATTGTATACTATCTTGCTGTCTTGGTTCTTTGCCCTAAGAGTTGTTTATGAAATATGTTTTTTTTCTCATCTCAGCCACAAATAGTAGTCAGCAGTCTGTTTCAGTGACTTGCTTCTTTCTCGTACAGTACATAGTGCATATCGTTTGGTAGATGCATAACTATGTTTGGAGGTAAGATGCGACATGAATACTATTTTCAGTCTTATAGTGACACCTTTGCATTTGAACACAAGCTTTCTTTGTTTCCAGAGAAGAGCACTGGATATCCCAGCCATCACCCACCTATCTATTTTCTGCCTCTCATTCATGTCTGGGTTACAGAGGCAGCAGGCTAAATGCTAAAAACCATTTGCTGTTTTATCCATAATAGACACTTAAATTTAACTATTACCTCTGGCCTTTAAGGAGCTGCAGCTGGTGAAAAATGTCTGAAAGAGGAAAAACAGGTGCATTTGACTTTCTTCCTTTCCAGGTTTTTATTCTTCAACCTGGGACCACCTCTGAAACTGCTCTGTGGGGATTTGGAGGAATTTGTGACGATAATTGTTTCCTAATGTGCTTTCTCTCCCCACTAATTGAGGATCACATTGTCTGTTACGATCTGTGGTTTACACACACGACACACAGCATCAGCAAAATGTAACCACAACTGTTGACTAATGAATTGTGTACTTCCCATAAAACCTTCCAAATAAACACTTGACAGCAGTATTTCTCTCCAACATGAATTTCTTTAGGTGCATCTAAACAACTAAAATAGCTTTGACCAATTCAAATTACAACAAAACATTTTACTCAAACCTTAAGAACATTTTATCTGACCCTCTTCCTTTGATCACTTGCCTATAATGTTTTTTTACTGTATAAATACAAAGTAACCAAATATTGGCTCAGCTCATTCTTTTATTCTTCCTAATTTTCATTTGTTTCATTTGTTCTTTGTCAGTATCACCAAATAGCTGCTGCAACTGTTGATTGAAATTTAGGCCTTTTGCCTTAAAACCCTTTTGCCAATGCAACTTCTCTCAAGACTGGTAATGACCTAGTGGATAATTGGCATCACACATGCTGTGGACCCAGAATACTAATCAGAGCTTCTAATCATGCATTTCCAACTTAAAGGTTTAGAGACATGGGAGTGAATATATGGGAAATAAATATTTTTACATTTTCAAAGAAAGTTTAGTGGAACTGATGCTGTATCTCTTAACAAGATAGTAACAAGGTCCTTTGATCGGTTTGTTGACTGGACATGCAGCCATGTAATATAAGTTTTAATGTAAATATGTGTTTTTTTGATTCACCGGGTGGCAACTCCAAAGACAACCCATGGTTGCCACTGAGCCTTCCTAGTTATTGTAAAACCATTAGAAAGATATATTTTATGCACATGTTTTACTACCTGACAGGTGGTATTCGAGAAGTATATTGACATTCAAAATAGTCGTTTGAACATTGATTGACATATTGTTTGATCAAAGAAGATATACTGCATGGATTAGAGTTTGAAGATGCCAAATGTGCAAGATGTCACATATAAGAAATGCTCATTCTGTGCTTATACCTTCCCTCTGACTGTAATTTGCTCTTTCCCTCTCTCCCTTTGCTTTCCATCTCTCCTAATTTTTTCTTCTCTCTGATGTATTTGAATCACGTTACTTTCCAGGCTGCAACGAAAAAGGTCAAACATTCCCTCCCATTCTCATTCTTTCTTACTGATGTGAGAGTCAGAAGCCTGTCTGTAGTTGCCGAAATGGATACTGGTCAAAAATGGCTGCAAACCTGGGAAAAGAAGACCCACATGTCCTTAACAAAATACCTTTTATTATTTTTGTCTTGTTTTGACAAATAAATGTAAAGTACTAACATTATAATTAACTCATCCATCGTTGCAACCATGCTGTAACTGATTTACACTAAACATAATTTTGTTTTAATTCGCAAAAATGAGCAATGGCTGTACATGTTAACTGTTTACTGGAAAATCTTCTTTATGCAAAATGTGGATTTCACATTACAGTAAAAATCTAAATACACAGAGCAGTTTAAGTGACAGTAAGGATTTAGCTCCATTCTGAATTCTGGGCATCATTAAAACATGTTTTTTTATTATAGTGCATTATAATGTGCTTTCATTGCTTAGTTCATATTGCCAAATCTCCCAACTATACATGACCACTCATCGTGTTTTTAATGTGTCATAGACCAGTCAGCTCACTTGTAACTTAGAAAACTTAGAAAGTTGTAGCTTGTTGTGTCATAATTAAGAACGCAGCCATACCATTTTCAAGATTATTGAATATGGACAGTATCTGACATACAGACGTACAGGCAGAAGGAATCAGTATGTCCCCATTTCAGCTGGCTCCCATTTCAGTTGAAGAGAGTTGAAGAGTAATATATCTTGCTTAGTACAAATGAGTGTTGCATTTTATGTAATAATGCTATAATAGTGAATAAACCCTTCCACCAGAGAAATTATATTGTCAATTAAAAGTGATGAAGTGAAGCACAAATGGAGAAAAGAGTTGTAGATGTGTGTTTTGCCTTTTCTTGGTTTTAGTGGGAAGCACCCAGAGAGAATAGATAGATCTCAGAGGATGTTTGTTTCCATCCCACTCCTCTAAAGATGCTGTGTATAACTGGATTAATAATTACTGTGTTCTGTAGGTGTAATTAATACAGTCCCACTTTGCTCCACACAGTATAGGGACTTATCTACACTAAGCTAAATGTTAACAACAACCAGTGTACAACTGGGCTAATTCTCTAAACTGAGAGTCTCCAGCTCTGACTTCAGCTGCTCTGCATCTGAGGCTGCATTTAGGAACTGTAATGCTCTAGGCTAAAAGCTAATGTCAGCATGCTAACATGTTTACAATGACATTGTGCTATTTAGCAGGTATAATGTTTACCAGTTCTCCATTTTAGTTTAGGCAACTTCATTTCTGGTGATATAGATTTGTGTTTTTTTTTATTTCTTCAGGATTAGAGAAGTACAACTGTTATCTTAAATTGACCAGTTTATGCCCGATCTGTTGGACACATCAAGATGGACATTAATGCAAGAGGAGCCAGGAAGACAACCAAGCACTGAGGATCTATTTACTTGTCTGCTGAGCAGTTCTGATCATGACTGGATTATTTCAGCAGTAATATGACTCACTTCCTGTTTGTGTCTTTGCTGTCAACTTTGTCACAAGTAAATGATCTGCAATAAATGGCACAAGTGTTCCTGACAGAACTGTTGAAAGTATTCACTCACCTTGATAAGGAGCTGATTACTGTGGTCTGTTCAGCTGTCTTGAGTAGTAAATTCATCAGAGCAGTCAATTCTGCTAAATAATGTGTGCATCTTCAGATCAGATCAGCTCTGGTAAGGTGTGCTTTTACTTGAAAGTTCCTGGTTGTCTTCTATAAGTCTCTGACACTGCGGTGATAAGTTTTCTCTATAAATCACATCTCAAGATCCAGTATATGTGGGGTATAAATGTGCTCGGTAAAAATAGCGGACAACCGGTGGAAGTAATTTACTTTTTTTTAAAAGGCCCATTTACCCTAAGTGTGTTAAACTATTTCCTCCTTGAGATCAGAAGGCAGATATGACAGCTGAAGATATTCTCAAGAAGCAGCTCGTGATATATGTTGTACCAGAGAGGCTTTATTTTCAGAGCAGGAGTTTTGAAACCACTATTACAGTGTGACGGGTCTAAAGAGAGTACAGATTATCTTTCTCTCGATAAAGTAGTAGGAGAGTAGATCCTTTGCTGAAATGTCTGTGTTCAGCCAGACATATTGTACAGTAGGAGTAGTACTTATTGTAAGTTTGTGTAACACATATGCCATACAATACATGCTTTGCATTTACACCAGTTTTCTCCAGTGAGCGTTGTCATTAAGGCAGTTCATTACAAAACTACTGTGATTAGTTGCTATTTCTGTGAATGTGAGCCAAGGGTCAAGCATCGATTCAACTCTACGATCACTTTTAAAGCTGTATAAGATTACATCTTATTGAAGAACAAACTTACAGAGGTTGCTAAGATAATCAGGTCATAAGTGCCTCCTGGTAGCATTTCCATGTAGATTTTAGGTGTTTTTGCATGATCCAATCACAATGTAATTACCTAAAACATGTTAGTAACAGTATCTACAAAATAGAAGGAGGTTAAAGGGATAAATCTTTTTTGGTAGTGGGGATGCTCTCATCACCCCATATTGCAGTGATACAGCACTGTATCAATATGTGTCTGAATGTGATGGTGTAAATAATACACTGTGTTGGATTATTTTACTTTATTACATACTCTCCTGATAATATATATATATATATATATATATGCACACACACACATACAGGAAATGCAGGGTCTCAGTACTGTAAATCTGTGTGATGGATCATGCCACTGAGTTGTGGTATTATGAATAGCCCAAGGGTCATTGCATTGTTTGTTGCTTCATGGTCAATGTACATTTATACACCTTGGACATCATTTATCCCATTTATGAAACTTTAGGGAAAATCTTGGTCGGTGTCTGCCACCACTGTGCTTGAACTGATACTTTACATTTGTGTTAATGCCTTGTTGTGGAACAGTCAGCAGGGAAATGAGGTGATCAAATACAACACATGTTCTACTATTGCAAAACCATGTTGTTCTTACAAATTTTCATTAAATAGTGTGTACAGCCGAGGGACCAAATACGGTAATTAAAAAGATACTATTGTACCATGGTTTGTGGTAGGATAATAGCCTCTCCATTGTTTGTGTTTATGTGCAGATCATCGCAAATCCCCTTATAAATAAACTGCTTTTCCAATAAATCACACCCCTGTGCTCCCACAGTGATTTTCCATGTATAGAAGGCTTAACTCTGTGACTCTGTGTCTGTGGTGTTTTGGATCTTTCTGCTACAAATTAAATTTGAATTGTTTCGTAAAGGGTCAAACATCTTGTGAGAATAAACAAGACACACCATGAAATTAGACTCTTGTTGGAAAAGGCAGAGGTATAGTTAGATACAAATTTCTTATTACAGAAGTGTTTGCACAGAGATCTGTGTTGTGGCTGACTGGTCTGCTGCAATATTGAGCAGACAAACACCCCCCTCATCTCCCTGGTACAAAATAGGTTTGAAACTGCAATAATTTGCAGCCTTACAAGGGTAGAGCTGGATTTATCTGTGGTGAACAACCATAAATTCTAAATATGATTTTAATTAAACAAATGGTTATAAAATGTTTTGCATAAAATAATTTAAATAATAACAATTATCATTATATTAGTTTGTAATAAAAAATAAAAGCAGTAACTATTAACATTTCCATCCTGGAAAAAGAGAAAAAAATATTTTCCCAAGTTTTATTCACTAAAGGTTTTCACCTATCATCCCTCAGTTGCGGCAGAAGCTCCTGCTGATTCCCTTATACATAGTTTACTGGTTAGTCATGTGAAGTGAAGATACAAATGTATAGACTGGCATAGACACCACAATACAAAGCAATTATTGTCATCCTTTTAACGTAAAGGAATATAAACACTATGTAACACAGTGTTGCTTACTTATTCTGTAGGTAGGAGATTATCCACTGTGTGAGCTCTCTTAGTTGCATTTGTACAGCACTTTGGATGTACTGTAGCTTTATAGCAGCAGAGGGAAGGCGTGAAGACCAAGTTTGTGAGGTACCTTGGAAAATTACCAAACAGCTTGTGTATGCCAGATCACTGTTTCCAATAAATAGGCCTTACCTGGGCAACTTGCCCAGACAAACTTGTTCCCACCCAGGAAGATTCTTTATTAATTCAAATTCAAATTTACATCACATAATACCAGCTTGGCTGTGCTTTGATGGCAAACATCCTCTGTAACTGGAGAGTAATGTAGACATTGCATATTGCCCCAGGTCACCACTGGACTCCAATCACTCAGCTGAGTTCAAGTAATTACTTTATAATTCACAAGAGGCCATCATATATTAGTGTCTACTAGAGAGAGAGAGAGAGAGAGAGAGAGAGAGAGAGAGAGAGAGAGAGAGAGCGAGAGAGAGGAGACAGAATGAGACAGAGTCATATAGACAGTAATCACTGTGAAGTCCAGTAACCATGAAATCCAAAGAACGTTCTATAGAGCTCCACAGCAGGACAAGGATATAAAACCATTTTACAGTTTTGAGTGTTCCCAGGAGAACAGTGGACTCGATATTTGTCAAATGGAAGAAGTCTGAAAGCTTTGCAGTCTAATCAAAGTGTGTAACAGGACAATAAAGACAAAAAAAAATATTAAAAAAAGAAAAAAATATTACTCAATAATTTACACCACTTCAACTACTGGCATAATTTCTGTATTCATGTAACATTTAAGTGTAACATTTAAGTAACTTATTCATTCCACAGTTTGAATTTTGTTCCTACTTGTGTAGATGTGAGTGCAACAGAACAGGGTAAAATGCACACAGAGATTATTTTACACACTCAGAGACACAGTTTAGTGGGTGATGCTAGATGTTATTCTGCCTTCTTATTAAAAGAAAAACCAAAGTGACTGGAGATTGCTACTCCATCAAAAACACAGGTTTACAGTTTTCTGTATAAATACGAGTTTGTGCAACTATTTCCATAAATGTTGTTGTTTTTCACCCCAAATCATCAAAGAAGGACTTGATGATCCACACAGAATCTTTAATGTGCAGCTCAGTGATGTCTGTCTTATTTCTAAATTTCTGTGTACACTTTTATTGTCTGGAATTGCTCGTGCCAGTGGTGTTAGGGCAAAGACAATTAACACTCTGTTTCTTGTATCACCATGAGGCTCAGCAACTATAAAAGTAGTTGTATTGAAGCACAGTTATTTGGCTGGAGGAAATGAGCAAAAGAACAGTGTGCACATCACTTGTGGCTGGCTACGTGATGAGTGGGCAGGCCCAATTCTGGCGGCGCTCCAGTCGTCACTCAGACAACAAAAGTCCCTTGTACACACACTAGAATTTTGAACCTTAATCTGTGGGAGGATGCTGCCAAAATGACAGCAAGTGTTTTCAGTAATTCACAAAAGAATTAACACCTGCTTCTCCTTTCTTTAAATGCTTTTTGTTCACAAATATTTTCACAAGTTTGCAAAATGGGTTTCACACATTTAGAAATTCTTGTTCTCAACAGCAGAACACAATGAAAAGTTTGTGTACAAAGTGTGATATAAACTTAAAGAACTTGATGCACACACTAATGTGGCATTGAATCGAAACATTTCTGTGCACGTTCTTTGTTTTTTGGTTTTCTGTTTTTTCGCATACAACTTTGTGTGATTCGTGGGGTGTTAACATGCCTCTCCCCACCTGCTGCATCCCCTCCCACTTCTGTTCCTCACTAAGCCTAAGCAAGGGAGCAGGTGCGTGACACGTGTCACAGTGAAAGTAAATATAATGTGGTATGAGATTTAATATTTGACTATCCCGATAAGACAGGCCTAAACATAAATGTGTGTGCCTGGAGGGGAGTTGTCACTACATGAAGTCCAGGTGTGTTTACCGCATTTAGTTTATTTGGATTGTTATTAGTAGTAGTGTTTTTGTATTTATTGTAATTCTGTAAATGCTCGCAAAAATAAGAGTTCCTTCTTTAAACAAAACTCTAATAATTGTCTTGTTTGTGCTTAAGTAAATCCAGCAGGGAACATGCTGATTTCTATTCACTTTTAGTATTAAGAAAAACATTAAAAGGCTTAAATGTTTGCTGGTAAACACGGTAAAAAATAGATGGTGACAGAAGTCACTGCTTATTGCCTTAGAGATAATAGGTTCCATTACCTCCTTGTATAGTTATTTGTTCCAGGTGTATATTCCCTTATTCCTTTCCCTTTATTTATAGTTTACTTGAAGAAGAAGATAAACAGTGTTATATACATGTTACATAAACATTTTATATTGCCAGTGTGAAGTCATTTCCTGCCCAGAGTTCTGGGCAAAGTTGAGAAAGGTTTGTTTGTTAGTACTCAAATTACTCTTAGAGCATTTACAATTTTTACAGCCTTCCGTATGATCACAGTGGAGGATCACATTAAAAAGCTTTTTTGATTTCCACTGCAAACATTAGCTATAAAGGCTAATGGCTTACCCCCTGAATATATATCTACCATGTATGAGTGTTTTCTGTGGGTTTGTAGATAATACAAGTAACACACAGTGATACTGTACAGTACTGTTCTATTGTGGTACCCAGTATGTGTGTTAACGTATAATGTGCAAAATGGTGGATGGTAGATCCACTGGCCAGTCCCAGTGCTTCCCTGTGATTAACTATGTTTTATAATCTTTCTTTTATTGGATTCTAGTTCATTGTCATGTATATTATTTCACTTGCCAGGTGCAATGCTAATTACCTCGAGGGAAATCACCTGTGTATTTGCTTTTTAAAAGGCAGCTGGACAGCTGCATGATGGTAACGATGATGAAGGCCACATGACCTACAACATTTTGTCTTTTGTAAATAAGGTGATTTGTTGCCCTCCTCCTTTCTCATTATTTAACACAATAAGGAATATACTGTAGCATAGTTCTAAAGTGGCTGCCAACACTGAAACATAGTGTGCTATGTACCTATGTACAAGTAAGGCTAGTTATTCTGTGAAAACAACATTAGACATTTTTCACAGGAGACATTTGGTCGTGTCACAGTAGGAAAAGCCTGGAAAAGCACAGGTGTTGCTAATATCACTAATGATGACTCTGTTCTATTCATGTGTCCCAGTTAGCCGTGACAGTGTGACAGTGAGCCAGCATGAAAAACACCAGACCCTGAAACAGAAGCAGGTAAATAGAATTCATCCACCACTAATTTTAATTTTTACCCCAGTGGTTTTTCTACTGTTACATGTCAGAATGTCTTCAGTGAAAAATACATATTTGATTAATCTACAACTCACAGGCAAGAATGTATTTGAACAAAAGCTAAAATTACACATATTTGCATTTTACTAGACATCCATTCATAAATATTTACGTTTTGTGCAACAGACTTTATAATATACCAACAAATAGGCATTTCTCTATCCCCTAAAGACTACTGAGCATTCTTTGTGCAGAGAAAGAAAACACTGTGTATTCATACACAAGTGTTTTAAAATAGTAGCCATATGAGTCAGCTGTGATTTTAATAGCACAATTCACATGTGAGAATCATAAGGGTCTAATGTGCTGGAAAGAAAATGTTTCTTTGTTCCTACTAGAAGAGGTTGTTCTCTAAAATAAATGTATTTACATTTATTTAAAAGATTCCCAGAGACATGATTTGCATAAGTTTCTTTATTTTGTT
>OMLM01005427.1:64527-84065 GCA_900302695.1 Helostoma temminkii | reverse complement strand
TAATTATTACAGAAACCCATGTTTAGTTTATTACATTCAAGCCAAGAATAATTAGATCTGACTTATAACTAGAGCAGGATGACAAAGCCGGGTCAGAAAACACATGGTGACCTATTCAAACTAAGTGCAGGCCCTGGCTCTGATAGAGATAAATAAGATAGAGACAGAGATAGATACATAAACAATAAAGAAAAAAAACTGGTGTATTATGTATAGATTGCCATGTGAAGTCATCTAAATGATCAGATCAGTTACACATACTGTCATGCGTTTGTTCTGCATTATTCTTATGGCTGATAATGGAGTACTGTGTCATGTTTATGTTATGCGGATAGATAAGTAACATCATTATCATAAAGCATTGCGAAGTCTGTGTTGGACTTGCTCCAGTGGGAGCTATTTTGTTGTTGATTTTTCTCAGTGCTACAGTTGATTTACTGCTTTATGGAAGTAACAAATGTTCACAGGTATTAAAATAGATCCAAGCTAAGAATGCTACCAGTTGAAACGCAAGCCAAGCATTCCTTGCTCAGAGAGCTGGACCTTTATTATTGTGCGATCCATATCATTATTACAATAAGCACACAACATAATCACACCTCATTAGTTAAGTTTGATATTAATGAGGGCAATATAAATACATTCTCTGCGTTTTAAATGGCTAAGCAAGAAAATACATAGCTTCTTATCTTGCTGCTAATGCAGTTTGGGTAAATGATGGGACTTGCTGGGAGTGCTGCAAGAGCCTAGGAGAGTGAATACGCAAACATTTCTTATTGATCCTCTGAGTGGCTCTGTGCCGAGCATCAGTGTACATGGCCATATGATGACAGACACGATCTCAGTCCAACCCTGAATGACCCTGCATGTTCAGGCATTTAAAGAAGCTGATTCTCAAATACTACAAAAATGTTTTATTGAAAAGAAAAACAAGTTGTTTGTGCGTCTGTGTGTGTGTGTGTACACGTATATGTGGAACGTTGTGAAATGTGGGTAAGGAGCACAAGATAGCATAACTGAGAAAAAGAAGGTCATGGTCTTACATATCTACATTCAGTAATAGAATATGGCAGACCGTGTGTGATGCTGAAATCTGTCAGATCTCCTTGCCCGAGCTCACTCTCTGTGTGTCCTCCTTGAAATTTCTGTTTGATTCTCCGCTGGGGAGAAGAGACAGTCATTAATACACTGCAATATCTTCCATGTCCTTTGGTGCTGAGGGAATCCTTTACCGCATCCCTCCTCCGAACTTATGTAAATCAAAATGTGCATCAAAAGCTATTTGCCACATTAACCACAGCCTGCAAATATATGTGTACATGCAAGCAACCTTGACAAGGCTAAGACTCCCTCTTGTATTTCTAATTCCCGTACCTCATTTAAAAATCAACCATGGTTAAAAAATGAAGACATAATCAAGCAACTTGCTTTGAAAATCAATGGATTTGACTTGTTTACTTGTGAATAAGAGAAATGTGCTATTTGTGTCCATCATACATTTTGTTTCATATTTTACATCTGAGATATACAGGAGAAAAGAAGTATACATTTTTGAAAATACAACACTTTGAACCATGTTGCACCACTGTACATTCTCAATAGTAATCCTCTGATTGTGACAAATAAGCAGAAAAAGAGCAGGGTGTTTTTCGATTCTATGATTTTCAGCACTGTTCTTGGAGAGATGTAAGTAGTAAATCTCCATGACATTGACCTTCGATAAGTCAGATGCCTACTTGTACATCAGAGTGCTGCTGAGGCTCCAGCTGACACACATATCCTCAGAATGGTATTACACTTTGGAGGTTGGAGATACAACGTGGTTGTAACAGTAACGTGGTGGGAGACCTTGTGTTTTGTTCTGTATATTTGCAGGAGGACAGGTCATAATGAGATCAACCCAGAGAAGCTCCACAAAAGTAATATTTTTTTCTTTCTGTTTACGGTAGACAAGTTTATGTCTCCTTATCTAATACAGCAAATCTTTTTTGTAATATTCAAAAAAGATGCCACAAAGTACCACGTCTCATGTTTTGGCTCTAAAGCACCAGTCATGTCTAGTCTTACCAAATTGTAAGTCCATTTTAATTGTACAAATAGAGAAGTAATATCACATTTACTGTAGTATGTTAACAAAAAAAAAATATATATATATATATATATATATATATCCCCATATATAGCTTTCTAATTAAATAGAAGCTAAATGATGATCAACTGTACCATGGTACAGCATTTTACTGTGACACAATAATAGTCATTGTCTATTTCTAATGACAACAGCATTTAGGTCGGAATATAATAACCTGATCCTTATTAGGAGGACAAACAGTTGACTCACTACTCACTATTTTATAGCATCCATTTTATGCCTTGCAGTCACTATTTGTTCTTCAAGTCAAAGTCTTCAGTTAAAACAAAAATCAGAAGTCATTGGTATTAAAGTGAAAGAAAAAGTAAAAATCTCTTCATTTATGTCTGAAGTCAAAGTCACCGTGTGCCCAGCAGTTAATGAAAACTGCTTTATTGAGCACAAAATACTTTGTTCATGCTCTCTCTATGCACAGTGGCAATGCCTTCCAAAGCCTTACAATACAAATCACAGTTTCACAGCCATATATTCTATGGTTATTGTTTGGTTTGAAACTTGGTGGTTTTTATTAAAATAATTAGTTAAGCTTAGTCAGTGTTCTCTACAGTCACATTTTGCTAGATAAACATTTTAACTCTAGCCCTACATCCAACCCAGATTGATTTTCTGCTTAAATTTAACCTTAATTTAACTTTTACTCCTCATGTGATAAAATGAACATTTCTGGTAGCATTTTGCCACAATTAATTGGGAGAAACAGGAATATGTCTGATATCAACAGCAGATTTCTTTTACAACTTGAAGAAGCATTTTTTGAGCCAACAGTTGCGTGAATTGTTTTTGTAGTCTTTTGTTAACATGTAACAATTTTCAACATTCTAAAAAGCACACAAATAATTTCATTATTCCGGTAAGATCAGAAAATGCACATGCTGATTAAGAAAGTATTGACAATGTGTTTTGAGATTTAGAGAAGTGTTTGGTTTTCAGAATACTCGGTGATGACAGAGCTGTAAAGTAAAGTTATACACAGAGGGTATTCAAAATGCATTTAAGCAAAGGGATATCTGTAAGAGACCATTTTAATGCTCAAATGGATTCCTGTGGTGGAGCAAATTGAAGTAGAGGTGGTTTGACCGCAAGAATTAATATCTACAAAAGGGGCTAAACAGGGGAATAGATTGCTGTCACAGTTAGTAATTTCATGGCTTGATTGATTGCTGGCATATTGTATTGCTCACACTGACGTGATTAATCTGTCTTTGCATAGTTCAAAAGCTTTGTTCCACTGACTTGTTTTTCAGCAGTGCTGTAGAATGCAATTGTATTTCACTTTGCCTTTGATTACCATGTCTTTTTTTAAAATTTGTCTTTAAATACCCTCATCTTTACTAATATGTGTGAATGCTCATACACACATCTGTGAGGGAGTGAGTGATGTCTTAGTATTATTAACCTTGCATTGTTTATTCAGCCTTACATATATGCATGAGTTGGCAGTCCCTAGTTCCACACTCATAAAAACCTTTTAAAAGAAAATAAAACCTGTCAAAAATGTACACAATTGAAATTTGTTAAATTAATGAGATGAAAAGAATATGAAAGGGCAGCAGAAGGTATACCAGATGATGGGGTCAATGGGAGAACATTTAAAACTGATTATGATTGATGATGACAGATTGGAGCATTTGTGTGGGCAGAGAAGAATTAGCTGGAAAATTAGTAACCACGGTTAAATAATTTTTAGCCAACAAACAACATGCATATGCATATCATATGCAAAAACACACAAAAAACGATATAATACCACAGCAGCAGACTATTTGTTTGAATATTAATTCTCCTCCATTTTTTATAAAAAAAACGATAATGTCATAGGTTCGTGGAAAAACAGCCTATACACTCCGTAATTACATCCACCCATATCCTAGGAGGCACGTTTAAAGATGCAGATTGATTATCAGATGAGTTCCATAGCTGTTGATTTTATTTTCACACAGGATGCCATGCAATAATCTGTAGGTCAGAACACATTTTCATAAATAACTCAGTCCAACATATTGTAACAGCTAGGCATGATATTGAAAATTCTTCCCTAAGATTGTGGAGTTCAAAAAATAATTGGACATTCAGGCAGTCATTTACTTAATGGGTTTCCCGTGGAAATTCTGACACGATGCTGTTTCTCTCCACTGCTAGCACTACTGGGAACAGAAGATAGAGAGAAATGGGTTTTTTAATCACACCCTTAAAATTGTGTTTCAGTAAATAATAATGATGATAATAATTCATGCTCTATATTTAAATAATAATTCTTAGTAAATAGTTTGAAATTATGTATTTTCAAAAAATGAAACAACATACACAATGCTGAAAACATCATCTAATAAGAATACAATTCCTGACCGTCATGGATCAAACTGTAATATATGATAAAACATATTACAAGAACTCTGTTATGGACCAATGACCTGAAGTAACGAGTCTAAAAATAGACTTAAGTGAATCAATTTCTCCCTTCAGCCATGCAGCCACACAGTCATTAACATAGACTTGGCTTAATTTCTAGTTAATTTGTTATTCCCAAATTGCAACACATGGTTAAGTGTCTTGGTGGGACTTTGATGCCCAAAGCATGTCCCCTCCGTGTCTGACCGAATGTCATGATCAGAGCCACAGACAGCAGCAGAGGTAATATGCAAATATGAATTCAAAAGGGCTTTAAAACCCCCAAAAAAGAGACAATTCTGAAATTAGCTAATAAATTGGCCATTCCTCATATCCATTACACAAGTCAGCACACACAAAATGTCCATATATGCATGCAGAAAACTAGCTAAAATCCTATCAGTTTAAAGCCAGAA
This sequence comes from Helostoma temminkii, assembly GCA_900302695.1. NCBI lineage: Eukaryota > Metazoa > Chordata > Actinopteri > Anabantiformes > Helostomatidae > Helostoma > Helostoma temminkii. Next base: position 79,109 of record OMLM01005427.1, on the reverse strand, counting down.
TGACTTTGAATGAGATGTTTCAATTTGAATTTGTTCAAGGCCTCACACATAACAATTAATGCCATTTCTGAGATGTTGAAACCAACAAGGAGTTGAATTCTGCTCTGTGTAGTAAAGGCTAAAAACTGAGAATTTTCCCAAACCTTACCCATACAAAAAAAAGTATACTTAAGTATACCTCAAGTATAGTAAGTATACTTATACTTATGTGATGCAATGAACTGAAGCACAGCTGTGTTAATCATCACACCTGTGTAATTTTAAGTCATAAGTTAAAACTTAAAGTTAAACAACTTTAATTTAAAGTTACACAACTATTAATAACTTTAACTTAAACAAGTTAAAGTTAAACAAAAGTCATGTCACAAATAAGCTAAAGGTAAAGAATTGGGAGATCCCAATGAGCAGCCACCCAAGCTGCTGCTACATAAAAGACATTTGTGTTACTGTGGCTGGTCGGCAAGTAAACAATCAAACAGAGTATTGCCTCAGCAGTTCTTAACAAAAGATAGTCTAAGAGCAGCTGCAGAAAAGTTGTTGTCACCACCCTGTTATTCTTAATACAGCTGAACCTCCAAGTTAATTGATAGTCCCTGAGAACATCTACCCAAAAAGAAAGGAGGAAATTGACGATCTGAGCCTGCTACACAACATAAGGTCACAAGCAGATAATATAACAACGCATTTGCTATCAGGTGGTTCACAAGACACTCTGAGGGGATCAGACATGACAAGTGTGAATTATTACAAGCCTTCTGCTCCATGTAGAATCAAGACGAGATGTGTCGGCTTTCTGGGAATGCCAGAGAGCCCCTCTGAATGTCCACAGAGGGCAAATCAGCAGCAATTCTCTCCCAGTAAGTGCTTATCTTAAGCAACTGGAGCATTAGCTGGAACTGAATGGAATTTACTGCAACATTAATCAGCTCTGTCCCAAATAACTCTCAAAATAATCTGAACGTGCAAGCACAAAACCAAAGGATTTTAGCATTGATGATAATATGTGCAATGTAAGAATTATGCATGTGTTAAAATAACTACAAAACATTTAAATTGAAAATGTGAAGCATGGTGTAGACTCCCACACTGAAAATTTGTCTGTGCCAACAATTACTTCAAGCCCAACAATATTTTTTCTCAATGAAACTGCACAGACCCAGCTGCCATGAAAAAGAAATGCAGATCTTACTTCATCAAGGTTTTGTTCAGTGTCATTTTTTTTCATTAGAAAACTTTCTGATCCCTGAGTATCTAATGCATAAATAGACTGTAAATGGCTTCCATTATGTATAATTTATTATGTTTTTTTCTTTCACATTATAAAAAATAAGTAATTCTGTGGAGTTTGAACAATGACAAAATGCATGCCAGGAATTATGTATGTAAATAACAGTGCTTCTAAACTAAGTTAATGAGTTAACTTAACAGTCAATGGAAAATGTAATCAAATAACCTCATTATATTAAGCTCTGACATTCATAATTAGCCACCTGGGGAACTTTGAAAATAGCAGTTATTTAATATGATGTGTTACCATAGGACATAGGATATAACATTAAAACGTGTTTTCCCACATTATTCAAATGAGCTCAAACAAGTTGTTCCAGAGACAGGTTTAGAGCTCAAAATTTCAGCCAGGACAGAATCAAGGATTTGCAGAGATTTTTAAAATTTACAGACACGTTCTGGGGACGTCAGGGACCTGTTTTTTAATCCCCAATAAGGGTATGAGACTTTTAAGATTACAATTTAGCAAGACTCACTTTTAAGGCAGTGACGGATAAGTTTGATTCAGTCAAATTGTATTTTCATATTATACAATTTTACATTTCTTAACAACATGTAAATGTCACTTCTGCTAAAGAATGTAAATAGCAAGTAAGTTTTTCTATCCTTATGTTGAAGCAACCCAAAGTATGTTAGGTAAATGCTATGGTTAAAGTTGGGCAATAATGGTTGATTGATGTTAAAAACAGGGGGAAAAAATCCTATTCTGTGTTACACAAACCTTAAGCTAACCAGTGTCAGTATGCGTTCTTCATATGAATTGCTTTTTGTTGGGTCAAACTTTCTGAACTAGAACAGCAGTAAAAAAATAAAATAAATTGTTAGCTGTGGGTCAAAATGTTTTTCATATCATTAACAATGGCACTACTATCTGCAAATGGAAATGACCTAACTGAGGCTAAAGACTGACAATGACAATACATTTAAATCATATCAAACCAGTGGTTCATGAAGAACTCAACCCACTGTAATGAAAACTAATTATCTAAAATGTGTTTTCACGTATGAAACCTGTTTTGAAGTATCACAGTTTAACATCTTTAATATTTTACAGCATTGCTGCTACTGTGATATATTTGGGAACTTTATCTAAACCTTCTCTAATATGCAGTGACGATACTGCTTTGAAGGCATTTTTCTGTAAAAATGCAGCAGTGTCAAAGTGGGTATGCTGTGATGATGCAAGCCTTGACCACATGCATAGGATGAAAACTGCCAATCCTGCACTTTTCTCCTTGTTACTTACCCCTGACCTGCTCATAAAAATACAGTCAGCAGCGTTGCACTGCCTCTAATGATGTGTAATCACAGTGGTTTCCTGCATAATGTCTTCAATGGTGGTAGAGACCATCAAACATCACTGACATCCAGGGACACTTTAGACAGATGGTGATACGCTACTTCCCTTGTCAGAGAACACATTTTCACACCTCAAAAACAGACCATTTAATGCATTCATGTTTGAGACAGAAAGTCACGAATTTCCCTAATTTCTGTATATTTTTATTCTGTACTGCATGTTGAAAATCATGACTTTATGGATATTTCCCTTGCATGCTGTAGGTTTTCCATCTTTTTCCCAGAGGGTACGGAGAAAAACTATCAGTTATTCATGTCAGTCTTCAAGCTTCTTGGAAAAACAGTGAGTAGGGTTGTTTGAAAACTAATATCTATGTTTGCTTATGCTTATTCCAATCTACTTTGTACCCCATTCTGTTTCGAAGCAGCTGAACGCAAAGTAGAACCACAACTGAATATAAATAGAGATGCAATTAAATGCAAAAGCACTGAGAGAGAATGTGACTATGGGGATGTTTATGCATTACATACTTCACTGTGTGCAAATACTTCAGACATACTCTAAAAGTGGCTGTTGCATCAAATGTGATCTGAAACCTGATAAATTCATTGCATCATCCTGTAAATTAGTCAATTATGGCCAAATAAAATGTTCCCAAATTCATCTGTGACATTGGTGTGCTTTCAAAGTAAAACTATTTTTGTATGAGAAATTAACATGCTACAACTAAGGGATGGCAATCTCAGTCTGTTGACTAATTTGTCCACCACTTTAGACCAAACTTAACTATCTCAACAATTCCTAGATGGATTTTGGTAATGCCATTTACAGTCCGGAAAGGAAAAATTCTAATGGCCATGGTGATCCCTTAACCTATGGTGAAACGTTTGACTTAACCATTGAGATAACATAATTAAGACATCTACAAGATGAATACAAAAGCAAGACAATATGATGATAAGTAACATGACAATGCATAGACCTGTTAGCGCTGACATTGTGAGCATGATGGCATGCTGACATTACTGGTTGGTGACTGCTTTAGTCACCAAACAAGACTCAACATGCCGAACATCCAGGAAGTGTTCTGGTTGGTGCTACAGAACACTGTACACCACACACAACCAGACACAAGGGCAGTTTCTTCCAACACACCTTCACTCAGATGAACACCAGTCATGGATTATCACAATGTCTGTGCAGTAACTGTGCAAAACCAAACATCTGCTCCTTTAATTATGAATGATTAATAATTATTATTCAACATTTTAAACCCAAACTATACAATCACTATATACAATGCAATACAAAGTGTATGTACTGTACATTCCTAGAAGTCTGCACATGCCATACAAATGCTGCAGTTTGTACATAATGTCAAATTTTAGACTTTCTCGTCTACATGCATGTACACTCACCACATGCTGAGTGATGCAAGTACAGCGTTTGTATAATGAGGGTAACTATGCATGCTTGTATGCATAAATATATGTGGCCAATAAATCTGACTCTGATTTTGATTACCATTTAGTTGAAAGCACCACTGTCTGTAGAGCTGTATTATGATCCACTAGCATGGTTGTAGCAGGAAGCATTTCAACCATGATTTCTCATCCATCTCATGTACTCAAAATCTCAGATATTGCAGTGCGAGCAAAAGCCAGACAAGACAGCAGCCACCACAGTTGTTTTCTATCCTACTGCACTATGTGAAAGGCTTTTTTAAATGGGTGAAAAGCTTATTGTCAAAGGCAATCACCCAATCTTTATGACATGTCATTGACAAGTTATAAAGGCAGAAATTGTGCAGCTGGTGCGGATCACTTAAATTACATGCTCAACACGATGCACCTCTTGAGCTATGTATTCATTAGAGATCAACCACCAACTACTCTGTATGTGCGAATGCATATCTTTACTACTACAAATGTAAGACAGCTAAATAACATGTAAAGACATTTGCAATAAATGTTAATGGATTGTTATTTAAACAACTCACCAGTGTACTTATGGTCCTATTTCTCTACCAGGTAAATACAAAATAAATGAAATTATTTGGTTAGGTGAAAGAATAAGCAGCATCAAAACTGGATGCTATTTCAGGTTAGCAGTGCATTAATATGAATTAAGGAGTCAGTGTGTGTTGGCTAGCAGCTGTTTGGGGCCTCAAGTGCAATCCCAAGAAGCACCTCAGTCTCCAACAAGTGCTAGCTGCAATGAGGTACATCATAGTGATTTTTAATTTCCCTCTTCACCACATCATATTTGCAGCAGACCAGGGTGGGAGGAGAAGAAATAGATCCCTAGATTATTTCCATCTATAATTTCTTATCTGGTGGTGTTCTGCCTCTCCTCGCCTCTTCTCCCCCCCTGCCTTTTACTCCATGGGTGTGCCACCAATCTAGAAATTGAATTTGAGGGGAGGAAATTAGAACCAAGGGCATTTTCATTTATATTTATCTTTTTAACAAGTCAATTTTTATGTAGGGCCTTACAAGGTTATAATATGACGCTCACACATACTGGATACCCTTCACCTTACAACCTTGTAAGCCATACCCCACTGCTACCTTTTAAACTCCTACCAGCCTCTCTGTCTGCTCTGTCATCCCTTTAAAGAGCTCTACATCTTAAAAACAGTCAATTTTCAAGCCAAAGTGTGCCACCTGCTTTTGGCAGCTGGAAGCCCTGGCAAATGTAGATAAATGAACAGAGCCACCTGAGGGATTTTATGAATCTGCTGCTGCCTGGCAGATTTATTTGCTCCCCGCCACAGAGAGCCGCACTAGTAAGCACAGATTACGGTCTACAGCACCAACTGCCCCTGTCCTACCCTCCATGTGTCCACCCATACAAGTACTCAGAGGTTGTTGACCTGTAAATTCATCAGCATTTTAAATGGTAAACTGCAGCTCAGTGCTTTTCAGTGTCTGCCACCGCCTCACCATTATAGCTGTGGAATAGCTATAGTGCTTGTGCATATCTATATGTACTGCACATAGGCGTCGTTACACCACTTTTACTGGGGCACGTGCCCCAGTATAAATCAGCTGTGCCCCAGTAAAGAAATGCTCAATTGCCTTCTGTTGTTTGTCAGTACATTTATTAAACTTATAATCAACAGAAAAGAAATGGAATAAAATGCAAAGCAGCCAGTAACACAGTCGACATGCAAAACAACACAGTTTAAATAAAACAACACAAGATGATACAATACATGTCTGCACGTGACTGTATCTGGAACAGTTCAGCGCACATGCTGTTTTCAAGCAGCACACGTTGCTCGATTAGCAGTAACCGTAAGAAACTAAGGTAAATTTCCACAGGTGATATTACTGCCTGAACCATTACTGACCCCCCCTGTAGATGGATATTATAAAGTTCTTTAAAGTGCTCTTTGGCATCATGTCTGTAAATATGCTGCCCCACTCAAGCTTATTTTGGCAGCTAAAGACCATATTCACTCAGCTTGTAAATTAATTATAATGTGTAATACAGATCTGGTTACAGATCTAATTTTTAAGTATGGAAAAATCAACATTATTCTTTTTAGCTTGCTTTATTGTAGGAATCAAATTGTGTACATACACAGTATAATTCCATGATCGGTTTACACTGACACAAAGGGGGGTAAAAGCAAACATTAAAATGGCCAAGTTGTTTTATTGTTGTGGCTAGTAAATACATACAGTATACAGTATGAATGAATTTGGCTGGAACTACTATAGGAGTAATGTTGTGACCTGACTTTTTACACCTGCTTCACATGTGCCCAGTGAAACAACAATTAACAGTATAATTTGGAATAAACTTTAATAACACATCAAAAAGACCTCTAACTGCCTCAGCAATAATTGGTCTTGTATGATCTTTAACTCATTGGTCTACTTGTTAATACTAACTAACAAAAATATTATCTATGTAGCCTGGTGAAAATGAGCGAGCCAAGGACAAAGCAATGCCTTTTGGGGTTTTTTTCTAAAATAATTCATTTAATCAATGTTGATGCTAAAAAAAAAACACAAATTAATGTGTGCATAGACAGATGTACAAGCCACCACAGTTTTTGTTTGATACCATAGGACTTCTCATAGGTCATGCATTAGACTTTTTCTCGACATCGCTTGACAAAATCCATACGGAACAACACATCTATCAGTGCTGAAGTGAAAACAACATAGGTTCCTGTTTTGGGGCTCCTGATGGACAGCATGCCAGTCCTGTTTCCTATCTAGCACTTGTTCCTAGCCCAATAAAGCATCTAGTGTAACGTGGTTACACCCTAAACGTGAGGTAAAACATTGTGGTGTCCAGTTTGTATACATAGACTAGCTCTTGCGACTACTCAGGCCAACGGTGTTTCTTTTCCAGTGGCAGTGTACACAAATGTTTGTAAAGCATCATTTTGAAACGCTCACATTGTGCGTTGCCCTGCCGGTGGTGAGGTGTGGTGCAATTTTTCTTTACCCCAACATACAACTGAACGCTGAATGTAACCTTTCAGGCACATCATACTTCATAAAGCACTATCTAAGGAGAATCTTGGCAGTTGTGTCTGCTTTCTGGTCACGTGTAGGAAATGCCTGTGCGAACTCTCTCTTGTCCATCAGAGGCGGGCTCCAACACAAAAAGGCCAACCAAAGGCATGTGACTTTAAACGAATCATATTCCCAGCAAAGCAATTTGGGGGCTTGCACACAAGCTAAGACATTTGATGATATGCTACGGATGTAGGCCGTTCTGTTCATGTAGTACTCCAAGACAATGCCAAAAACATGATAAAGGATGATGCTGGGCTGCTTGGTCTGCCAGTGCAGAGTGCTACTGGGAATCAAGAGCAAAGTAGTCGGACATTTTAAACACTCTGACTTAGCCTACTCCCTCCTGGAAGACATTCATTCATTCATTCATTCATTGAAATAGGGGGGGGTGCTATGCATGCTTACCTGTCAAGTTTTATGTTAATTTTTGGATATGAGTAATAGTCTCCTGTTGTGTATTTTATTTTGTCATAGGGCCAACATGAACATTTGATTACAGTGTTGGAAGGAATTGCACTTTTCCTGTAATTGCAGTTTTTAGAATAATAATATTGCAGTTACAGGATTCTTTAAATACTCATATCAGTGCTTGGTATCTGAAAGTATTCAACTGTAGTTAGTAAATACTTGTATGTTTCTTTGTACTCTAGAAAAATATGATATCGGGACATCCCTACACTAAAATCTGCTGCAACATCAAGAGGCCGTGTAGCTAGAAATGGTTTCATGGGGGCATGTATCTTTGGTTGTGGCATCTTGTTTAGTACATAACTTTGAAGCTGCTTAACCCACTCTTCCACATCTTCATACCTCCCAACCCAATAACACCCTTGCCTCAACAGTTTCTCTGTGTCTGCTCTATGACCTGATGGTCCATGTGATCATGCTGAGTGCATGCTTGATTACAGCTTTCTTTAGACATGCTGGTAAAAGGAGCTGCTGACATTCACCTACATGCATATTGCATAGGACACAATACAGTAATCCATCAATCTCCCTTATTCTTGGCCTCTGTCTGGTTCTAGAGCTGTCCCTTTTCTGATCACATTACAAATGGATATGCACCTATCAAACTCTTTATCTCAATATATCTGTCCTGCAAAAGCTTCCCTGCAAATGGCTACCAGGAAAGGGTGTCCACTGCAGTGTCTCATTGGCAAGACCTATACTCCACTTCAAAGTCAAAAAAAGCTGGCTGAGCAACACAGCGTTGTTCAACTGCCCCTAGTTTTGCTTAGTTCAGGTCACACAAAGGGTTATTTTGTGTTATTACAGTGAATTTAGACCCTAACAAGTACCCTCAGAATTTCTGTGATACAGCCCACTTAAACGCAAGTAGCTCCAGCTTCACCCTACTGTAATTTCTGTCACTTTTTTCAGCATTTCTCAACCTCCTACAGACATATGCTATAACATGTTTTTTTTGCCTGCACCTAGCCCCAAATGGCTGACATCGGTTTCAACAACAAATGGAAGGGAGAAATCTGCATAACCAAGCAGAGGGTAAGCCTCTCCTTCATTCAGTTGGGTTGAATGGGATGGCCTGACATGCTGGGGTCCACAGACTATCAAATAGGCTCTTTGACCTTATAGAGCTGTTCTCTTTAACACATGCATCAACCACATTATGCAGGGGACCTACTAGCTGGGAAAATCCCTGCATGAATTTACTGTAGTAGTTGCAAAATCCCAAGAATGACCTCCTATCTATGAATGTAGTGTCAACTGGCCACTGTTTTACTGCTGCTGAGATCTGGTGACCAGAGAAGCGAATGCTGGACTGAAAAAATTGCCATTTCGCCACCTTAAGTTTTAAAACTGTTTCCCTCAGTCTCCACTCCACACTGTCTGCAGCCACACTAGGTGTTCCTTAAAGATTGATAAATAGACTAATATATAATCTACGTACACAAGCATTATCTGCAAGACCAGGTCATTCATGGTTGCCTGGATGTAGAACAGTAAAGCATTCATCAATGCAGGGCAGAGGAAAAGTTTGACATCTGGTTATAGAGTTTAGTCATCTGTGATATACACATAATCTTCTGTAAGAGTCTGTAAGAGTTGGGTTACACTACACTCTTCCCCATAGGTTTTTCTGAGAAAACTGAAAATGTATGTTGCTGTTGTCTGCTCTCACAAGTACAATGGGCAATGCATAAGCACAAGTGCTCTCTTTAATGACAACTTTTTTGAGAAGCTGCATTATGCGCTCTCTAACCTCTTTGTACTGTGTTGGTAGTATTCATCAGTAAGGTTAAGTGATGAGGACATGATCAACTTGATTTATTTCATGCATGACTTTATCATTGTAAGTTCTCTAAAAGTGAAAACATCTGTGTACTGGGCAAAGAGTGCTCCTAGCCACCATTATTTAGCTGTTCTATTAAGGACTGCAGTTCAGTGTCTGTCTTTGTCCTTTTCCTGTCCACTGACACTGACATGGTCAATAGAGATGCAAGTAAAATGCACTTCCACTGTCTCATCAACACACTCAACCACACTGAGAACACCAAGTCTTGTTCTGGGCCCTAACCATAAACCTTTCTGTGGGAAAGGACTATTTGGACTGGAAACACCTTGTTGTCTCTACCAGAGTAGGGACCACCACAGGACCACTGGGTAATAATGTGTTAGTAGACTCTAATGTTTGGTCATCCAAGCACCTCTTTTGCATACACTGTGGCAACAGAGGCTGCTGGTATATGCACTGTATTTGTAGCAGCCATTCTGGCCGTTGATGTCTTATCAATTTCACGTTTGTACTAAAAAACTGCTCCCCCAGCTGAGTTTAGCCCCCCTCCAAAGACAGAGTCAAAACTGGTGATTGCCATCTCCCTACATGTCTATGGCTCTCAGCAACCAATAATTTAGTTTACCAGAAAGATGCATCACTGGCAGTGGACTGACTGTATGGCTTGTGCCGCCTACTCTGGAAATGTGTCAGACTCCTTTACAGACAGGCTTCCCATCCTCTATGAACTCGACTCTTTGTTCAGACTTCCCACCTATATCTGGCTTGTCTCTGAAAGACACCACATTTACTAATTCCCCAATAGCCCTTCCTTGCTTAGTAACAACTTTAAGAATTTCATTTAGTGTAAAGGACGCTTTTTCATGTGCACTACCTGTTTTTGTTTAAGGATTGAACAAAGAATCTGGGACAGTGTGTGTGCGTATTCCAAAAAAGTCTGGCCACTGGTCTCCAGCTATGCTTGCAGGAATACCTCGGTGCTGTCGATCCTCTCCAACACCAAGCACCACAGATCCCTGCCACCACAGATATTTTGTGTACTCTAGTAGTCTAATATAGATCACCTAACTTAGAGTTGTCAAAAAAAAGAAATCTTACCCATTTGCAATGCAGTGCTTTCATCACTACCCACTTAGTTTCACAGTTGTTCACACCTGGCCTCAGGTGGTCACAGTGACACACCTGTAAGACAGGAAGATCAGGGAACACACAGGGAAGTGCTAACGACCACTGACTCCACAGTGGTTATAAGCCTGCAACTGCAGCCAGTCATAACTGATGAAGCCTTCTGGATGGAAGGCAAAACGTCTTCAAGAACCAAGAATTAAATCCAGTCGCTACTTAACAGAACGTTTGGAATACTTTAAACGTTTGAAACATTGAGATGACATGTGACCTCAAATTAATTATTACAATCAATGAAATCTATACAAATATAACAATGATTATGTCACCCGTCAGTGACTTGTATTAGTAAGGTTATGTTTGTGTAAATGTCTCACTGAAGCTATTTTCATCTTCCACATCAGTGCACTTCAGATACCCTCTCTAATCAAAATTATAGTTAAGCCTGAACTGAAGGTCAATTTTTAGATAGACTATTTTTTAGATAGAGTTATTGTACCAACTAACTTAAATGTGAGTTCTCTCACTCTTCATTGCTTAGAGTGGCAGTTAGTTGCTTCTATGGGTTCTCTGCTATTATTCAGATACTGTGACTGATACGCTAAAGCATCTTTTACTACCACTAAACATTATCAGGAAATAGAATATGCCTAGGCAAGGATCTTGGTGTTGTGGTTCGCACTGTGGCTTCACAGCTTGAAGGACCCTAGTTCAAATGGACCAGTTAACTGGGGGCCTGTGTGGAGTTTGCAGGTTCTCTAAATGCTTGTATGGGCATACTCCAGCTTCCTCCCACAGTCACATACATGTCGTTCAGTTAATTACTATGGGACTGGCTCTAACACCCCTGATATCTTTAACAGGAAAAGTCGTCCTAAGGACAGAGGGAAAAGGGAAGGAACCCATCAATGGGTCACTTAAAAACATGTGGCTATCCAAACTGGGCCTTTGCCAAATCCACCAAAAGATCCAGGTGCACTGCCACAATGGAAAAAGAACAAAAGGAATAACATTGGCATTCCATATGTTGCTGTGGTGTCTGAGAAACAAATACAGCATCCCAGTAGATTTAATACAGAGAAACACACTAAGACAGAAACTTTCCCACCCAAGGACAAAACACCCAGACACAAAGAGCAATGTAGTATATGCAGTCCAGTGCAGTGAAAAATGTACAGATCTGTACAGATCTTATAGGAGAGACTAAACAACAGTTTCGCAAAGACATGGCACAAAAAAGGGGAACCAACTCCTCAGGTGATCATCAAATGCGAAAGACTTCCTGACTCCACAGTGGTTACAAGCCTGCTAAGCCAGCAAGCCTTCTGGATGGAAAGTGAAACATCTTTGGAACTAAAAACAAGCCCAGGTGCTATTGAACAGAACCTTTAGAATAACTATAACCTGGATGACTGAGAACCTTCACAGACATTTTGCTACACATCTCGGGATCAATAACATTGTCATACCTTATGTTGCTGGAGTGTTCGAAAAGCTCAGGAGGATCTTCAACAAATACAGCATCCCACTACATTTCAAACTTAGCAACACACCGAGACAGAAACATGTCCACCCCAAGGACAAAAGACCCAGACTGTACAAATCTGTACATAGAAGAGACTAAACAACAGCTTCACAAACACATGGCACAGTACAGAAGAGCCTGAGGACAGGACAGTCCATTTGCACCTGAAAGACAAGGGCCACTCCTTGAAGACAGCAATGTTTATTCTCCAGGCAGGGAGGACAAACATGGTGTCCGAGAAGCTGTTCATTGCAGGATTGAACAAACATCATTGAATTGAGGAGTTGTTTTTTTTTACGGCTCAATCTTTCACCCATTTACAATGCAGTACTTTCATTACTACCCAGGTGGTTTTACAATCGTTCACACCTGGTCTCAGGTGGTCACAGTGACAAACATAGAACCCAGGAAGATCCACGACACCCAGGTGATCATTAAGTGTTAAAGGCTTCCTGACTCCTACATCTACATCTGGCTTGACATAGCTGCATGTTCCTATCCAGGCTTGACAAACCTGCAAAGGATTTAGCCAGGATTTACTGGGTCAAACCAGGATTTTTCAGTTATCCTGGATTTCTTAGTTCTAGTTTTGTGCAATACCCCCCAGACAAGGGTTCTAAATGACCAGAATAAATCAGAATCAGACTTATATATTTCTGTGGTCGAGCAGGACGGAGGCCTGCAAAAGTCAGAGTCGGGGCAGAAATGTGACTTTTATGCAGTTTCTGGTTTCCCAAGGCATATATATTTACATTAACATTTTTTCTTGTAATACTGACATTTCTTTGCTGTAGCTCATCTAAGAGAATATTAGCATCTCCCACTAAGCAATAACCACTCCCCTGGAATGAATTTCTTCTGGTGTTCACCCTGGTCATTCTCTAAACTCTCCATGATTAACACCAGTGAAACACACAAAATCCTCATTTAAATATGACCACCTCCACCATGTCCATCAATGCTTGCTGTTTAGGATCTTAGTAAACCAGGCCCATGTATAGTTTAGAATACTGTAGTCTCAATAAGGAAGTTAAATAGTAATAATTGTTTTATCAGTTTTGATTCTGCTGCTGATTTTAGACATGTTAATATTTGTCTCTTGAATTATTATGCCAATCTAAATGTCTGATGCTGTGGAGGCAAAAAATAAACAAGCAGATGTTTTGATGTTGGGCTTAGGGAGTCAACCTAAGTGGTACTGAAAAGATATATAGTTTTTCATTGAGCCTTCAAGTACCTGTAATTTTCTGCACTGATCACACCATTCATAGTCATCAAGTCAATTTTTAAATGTATTTGTGGAGAGCTTTTAACAAACAGGCACAAAATTGGTTTCAGAGACCAAAACCTAAAAACAACATACTGTATGAGCAAGCATGACGCTAATCTAAAATTGTATGTGTGACTGCAGCTGTGAACGCAGATATGTGTGCGTGGATATGAGAGGCAACATCAGGGAATATGCAGGCACGACAATTAAATTATAAGACTGCTGGGCAAGATAGCAGAGAAAACAGAAAATGGAAGAGAAAACAAGAGTCTTCCTGAACTGAACATATCTTTCCAAGAAAAGAAATTATGTACTTTTCAGGGAGAATACAATGGATTATTAGTATAACGCTGAATTCACATGTGCACACAGAGATATCAATATCTTGCATTTTTATTTAAAAATAGCCAGATGATTCTTATAAAATGTACTCTGCACATAGAGTACATGTTCTTGTATCATCAAGCTATTCTCAGATTTAAAAAAAAACATCACTTAGACATGACATCCTAGAAACCAGTAGTCACAATAAGTCTGAAACATGCTATGAGCTGTAGACAATTATTATCTCTGATCATGTACATTTATATAACATAACTGTTTAATTCCATTATTATATAAGAAAAATATAGTATAATTTATGTTTAAATGATGCTGTCAACAGGTTTGCTAGGATGCTCACAATGCGATAAACACCTGGTACAGAAAGAGGACTACCTGACAGACTATAAATGACTCTCTGCTAGTTGCCATATCTTCTTGGCTGTTGCTTTTGTGACAGTCTTTTCTTTTACAGTAGTTATGTTCTATTCAAGCCATCATGATGTGATCCATTCCAGAACAAATAAGGGACACCAATGATGCCCTCAACTCTGGCTACATAGTCAGTGAGACTTTAGATTTAACAGAAGAAATATATGGTGTTAATGTGATTGGTTTCCTATATATACAGCATATACCTCTCATTGTTGTAAATAGGGAGGCCTCCCTTTATGAGGGTTCACCTCTTAACATAATGTACTCCAGCATGACTCCACTGCCCACAATGACCTTAATAATGCACATGTGGTGCACAGTTATCACAGTTTCAACTTAAAAAATGAAAAAATGTAACTTTGTTAATGTAGAATTCATAGCGGAGCTGTTGTATTGGATTGCACATGTGGTCATAATGTTATGCCTGATCTGTGTATATATGAGGTGGATGCGGTGCCTTAGTCAAAACTGAGAACAAATTTAACCAGTATTGCTATGGCTACCACAGCATTTTGCAGTGGCTC
>OMLM01005427.1:37569-64294 GCA_900302695.1 Helostoma temminkii | reverse complement strand
TATTGGATTGCACATGTGGTCATAATGTTATGCCTGATCTGTGTATATATGAGGTGGATGCGGTGCCTTAGTCAAAACTGAGAACAAACATGGCTCGCTAACCCATCTGGTTTTCACTTAGTGGGACCAAAATTTGTGACCCCAAACACACCTCTAGGATATATAGGTTGTCCAAGAAGATATTGGTGGCATGCTGCATCAGATGAACTGGCCTCTACAATCTCCCAATCTGAATCTAATTAATTTGGTTTGAGATGAGTTGGTCCTCTGGGAATTCCTTCAATGCCTTCAATTTAAAATTACAATTTGATCATTGCTTAAGGCTCTTTAACCTATTTGATCTCTCAACCTAATGTCCTAATAACAAAGAAACTATGTGGAGTAGTTAGGGATCATTGCCTTGCTTGGCCATCATGCATGTCATTTGGGTCACACGAACTAAAAGAAAAAAAATTCTTTTGGATGAGAGATGAAACCTCTTTCAGAACTTCAAGCAAGTAGCCATCAAATAGCACTTTTGGCAGCAACTGTCTCTTGTGCCATAATCATAATTAGACGTGGTTACCGTAGAAAATATCAATCACAACTGTCATGAATGTAGCAGACCTACAATCGAAAAACAAGATTAATAACCTAATCTAAATTTGATAGCAAGTGATGTGTGTGTGTGTGTGTACGTACATCATGACATTTGTTAAACCCTCTCCATGGCAACTCCATCAAAAGGCACAACAGAATTTAAATTGACTGTGTAGTGCAAAAAAATAAACATTTAAGGAACAGGCTTCAATACTTAAAATAACTACTAACTTTAAGGGATGTTCCTGAAGCCCTAATTCAAAGTTGGTTGGACACTCAGACTCCACCACACAGACTTTTGCTTCATGCCTTTTCTGCCAGCTTGCTGAACTTATGCATCTTTTCAAATGTCTCATCTCATGAGACTTCACATAAAACTCTGAGCTCTACAAACTGTACAGCCCACATGCCCAAGACTGACATTACCATAGTGTAGATATATGTTTTTGTATTATTTATTTCAGTCAACTATGGTTTTGTTTTTCATATAGAAAAAATGTTTACATTTGAAAGTTATATACTTTACAAAGGCTAATGTGTGTTTTGTTTAATGTTTCCTTTTTCATAGGCAAATACAAACTTCTGTTCTGACTTCTGTTCTTCAGGACATAACAAAAATTCATTTTTGTTTTTAATTTAGTTGTAGTTTGCATATATGCAATCTGGCCTCAGACCACGTCTACACAGTGGCGTTTTTGAAAAAAAGGTCCCCCGAGTGGATAAATCTGAAAACTGCTGGCTTGTATAAGATGCCCCCATTTCTCCAAATAGCCACTACACATTGCCACCCACACTCAGATTTCCCCATTACTCTTAATCTGTTTGTCCTCTCTGACCAATCAACTGTGGGCGTAATTAAGGTAACTATAAAGTGCCTTTTGATGGTGGTGAAATTTTAAAACCCACATATAATGATTTGACCATCATAAAATGACCTAAATTAAAAGTGAGCAATGCAGTAACTTTTAATATAACACACTTATATGGTAAGCATAACAAAAAAGTCTATAAGAAAACAACTGCAAGAAATTAAAGTCAGCCTGTGGTAGAACTGCTTAGACAGACTCACAGACAATTTTCCTGGTCAAAGATATAAAACTACAATATGCAGCTTAAGCTCAAATTACCAATATACTTAAAGTAAATACACCTGAACACTCCACTGTTAACTGGACTGTTAACCTTGGCCATTCTTTCTCTGGAAGTTAATCTCTGTGGAATGGTTCTAGGTCATATCTCCTTAGCCAAGTCTTTACAGAATCCTAACCACTCTACATTATTGTCTAACTCTAACCATTTTTTAAACCATCCATCTTTTGCCAAGATTAACAACCTCTGGATAATATCAAGTACCTCCTGAATTTTTTGTCTGCAACTATAAGCGAACAGAGGACCAATGCTATATTGTGTTTGCTTATACTACTTTATCAATGGAATTGATAATTAGAAGACCCTTTTGTAATAATGTATGCACAACTCAAAGCTTGAGGACTGTCATGGAAAATAAGTATATTTCCAAGAGGCCCCAAACTTTTTAATGTAGTATAGTAAAAGTATATCGAAGCTTGAAAAAAAAAAAGTTTTTTGAATGTATGTAGAATAGGTTAGAACAGCGATTGTATTTTTCTTACATGGTTCTTCGACATCATGACTTTATATCATTTTAAACAGCGTCATCTATCCATCCTTACCATCTGTGCGTCTGCTGATCTCATTCTTTAATCCACCAAATAGAATATCCTGGATGCTAAAATAAACCTGTTTCCTGTGTTCTCTATTGTAGAAGTCTGTGATTAACTTGCACAGATTCACTGATTAATATCACTCTAACAACCTATACCCTGTTTCTGAGAAAATAAGTACTCAGTGCTCAGGTCTGAGTGCAACAGTCTTAGTCCATAATAGTTTCATCATCATGAATTTGATTCTTTGTCTTTGTTCTCATGCTTTTCTGTCAGACATATACATCCTGGTTGTACTGAAAAGTGACTGTCTAAAGTGACCATACATAAAGCGTCAAAATATGGCAACAACTGTAGATATTGTAAGGGATAGGAATGAAATTCATTCAGATTTGGTGTTAGGTCAAAACTGACGAGGATGTGTGGTCTGATTTTTCAAAAAAATATTTCTGGGTATATATATTTTCATCTATCTGACACCAAATACTCTATGTCATAAAGTTCCATCTACAAGACTCAGTACATGTAGGTGCTGTAATTAAAAGTTTTAACACTCAATTAAAAGTTGTATGTTAATTGCTTCTGACTCATGCGTAACTTCTAATTAACAAACCTGTCTATTAAACAAATTTGGTATGTATCCTTGAAATTGATGTACTGTATTTACAGCCCAGTATATATGAAATAATAAATATGGGGACAAGTATTGAGTCGGGAGATGAGATTCTGGGAATTAGTTTTGAAATGTGACATGTCTAAAGCTAAAGAGGGCTACAGCTGTGCTTTCTAGATCAGTATAAAGTCTGCTACGTTGCACTGTTTCCAACCATAATATGCTGTAAAACGTTTTTGTGCCAAATTGTTTATACCGTTATTTACAAAATGAAATCAATGTTAAGTTCAATAGGCACTTTTGCTGTAATTAGCTTTATTATATTACATTTCACAGCCATACTACAACTAAGTCAGCTAAAAAACTATCCAAGCCATTTGTTTTCAGAGCATGTGGTCACAGCAGCCACTCTCAGTGAATATCTATCACTTCTGACATGTTCACACATGTTCTTAGATTTTTTTAATACCACACTTTTCGTTTAACCTGTATGTTGATGCTTGTGGGTATATTTAGATTAGATTTCCAAGTCATGGTCATTATTGTATTTTTACTTTTATTTATACCTATTACAATGGATATTATTCATATGCTTCAGTGAAATATGAGCAACTACACAGCCTTGAGAGAAAGTTATCTAAAAGCATAACATGACCCTGAAAATTCAGAAGCATAAAAAATAGTTTGGTAATTAGATGCCAAATTAGTCCACGTGGACCAATTAAGCAAGACAAGACAAGGGGGCTCTGTAATGCTTTGTCAACAGAAATGAAACCAGTACAAGGAGACAGACGGGTTGAGGAGGAACAAGTCTGAATGAGAGACAGAAGAGGGAGGGGGCATGAGTGCATGTACTCTGATTAAAGGGGAGAAAAGGATCAAAGAGCTTTTATTTGGCATGTGTGTGAAGATTAAACAAACCTTTAGAAGAAAAAAAGAGTCTCATCATTTCCTGTATTAAGTTGGAATTAAATTTTAATACAGAAACATTGCTTGATCTCTTTTACAAATGATGATGCTTTGATTTGGATGCTTAAAATGTAAGTGGAGTCCCTCAGCCCTGTGCTATAAAAGTTGTTAGTTGGTATTTTTTATTCTGTTCTACTCAGACTTGCCTATCCTTTTGCTCATTTTAATTAGACTGATTCAGAACTATTCTAAGTAATAAAGATTAAACATTTCATGTACCTCTGTTGGCATCTAGCCATGCATACAGTTTTGATTTTATTACTGTTACAGTTTTGAGACAGGTATCTCTGAATGGAGGTGAATAGAAATATGCTTTTTTTCCTGTTTTGGTTTTTACCACATTGAAAAAATAAATAAAACAAACACCCAGTGATTTTATAGTAACTATACCTTGTAACAAAGTGAGGACTATGGATTATCAGTCACAGAGGTACTGATTTTGCGAAGACATTTTGCCATTTCATATCACTTCAGTTCACTTTATTTACCGTATGTAGTGCCATTTTAATTACAATGTAAGGTTTAAGACCTTACAGAATGTAACGATACAACTACCAGCAAATATTACTTGGATTGAAATCATGCACAGACTTTTGCAGTCCCCATTAATCCCAATGTTATTAGGGATCCTCAACTGTTTCTCTAACGCCACCAGCTATTAAATTTCTTAGTTATTTTGTAAAATATCTTAACAACTACAACTACTGCTATATCTTGGTGTCAAGGCATTCACGTTTTCCAGATTATGTATCCTAAACAACTGACATTTCTGCTAATATGAGTTTGTGGTTTTTGAGTGACTGGTATTAATAACTACTTGAGTGTAGCGACTGTTTCACCATAACACCAATTCAGAGGCTGCAAATCTTATTTGGTGCATGTTCCACCACATTAGCTTAAGGTAATAAAAACTCCAAAACACAAAATCGACTCACAAGTCCAGAGTCAGGAATAACATTTAAACATAGATTCATTAACAGAATAAAAATTCACACTTTGGCTCAGTCCATTACCAACTTCTTTTTTTGCAGCCCTCTCTGCATCCTCATCTACCACCTTGTCTCAAAAACTATTTTCTACCAATGCACAGTACAAACTGCCTTACAGCACTATAACTGTCTTAAGAACAAAATGCATGTGATACCACTGCATTATGTTATGTTGTTTTGTTATTGTGCTATTTTACAATGACCATTTAAAGAATTTAAGTAACAATTTGTATGTTAAAATGTAGTAACAAATAGAGAACAAATACATACAAATTAGTTTTAGGTGCTCTTACATTTGGATAGAATTTAATTTACATTCACCAAATATTTCTAATCAAATGTCTGCAAAACAAGTGACATTTTAATTAGCTTCAGCTGCTTATTTACTGATTAATAGTAATTAATCAGTCATTGATATTATGCTGATATCCAAATAAATACTAGTGTTCAGTTAGTGAAGGTAACATTATGTCTCATAAACAGTAGTCTCTTAGGATTGTCACTGTTGGTGAAATGGTAATGTCAGCACCTTTTGATTCCAAGAGCACCGGTGTTGTGGCATAGCTCAAAAACAATGAAAAATACATCACTACCTTATATTTATATGCCACTGCAGATGGTCAGAAAAAAAATATAGGTCCTGCACAAAATCTCAGTGCACACTGCCATTCCAGCCAATTCTGTAAAAATGTCTGTCTCTTTTTCTTAATAAACAAAAAATAAAATTATTTTTAAAGTCCCTGGAATATGCTAAATGTTGCTCTTCTATGTTTTTAAATTGATCATCTGATAGAGTTACATGGCTGCTGCAGTGGGCCATAAAACCTTAACTGGCAAGATGTGCAAGCTGTTTTTGTTGTGCTGGTGCACCTGCTAGGGGAAGATAAGGGCATTGATGATAACAACCTGTCTGCATTCTGACATTTCTCTGGACATTCAGCAATGAGCCGTTGGCCACAGCCCTGCGGAAAGAAAGAGGACACGCAATTTGAAGAGGAAAAACAGCACTTTGTTACATACTGTATATCCTTAGAAATAAAAAAGCAAAACATACTACATTTAAAACCCCATTATGCAGTGGCAGTTATGAGCTACATGCAAAGTATGAAATAACTCCCAAATATGTTGAATTGCAAAGTGTTATGCAGTTGTACATTCACTAACCCCATTTAAATTTGCATGTTAAACTAGACACAAATTAATTACATTCCTCATTAAATGTAAATGCCATTTTTAAAAAACTGCTGTTACACTTTAATATGTAAAAAAGATTTAATTAACACTTAAACACTTTGGATGCAGGTTGGAGTTCTGTAAAGACTGTTCTATTTAGAATAAGGGCAAAAAAACAAAGAAATTGTAAAGTCAATATCTGTGTGTCAGGTCACAAAATGATTAAAGTGCTTGAAGCACTGTGTGTGACAGGTGTCATGATGGATATTGTGAATTTGTCATTTTTACTAACCATATACTTTGAAAAAATGACATTCCAAATCACATTAATGCTGTAAGACATATCCAGGTCTGCTGTTGTTTGTCTGTAAGAGACTGTAGATTTAATCCAACATGTCTGTAAACTATGCTGAATAAGGCCCTCTGGGAATATTAGCAGCTAGAATCCTGCTGGCCATATTGGTGTGGGAAAAAGAATATATTAACTGCTTCTCTTTCTTACTTTCTTTAAGTGACTATAAGCCTGTAGCTAAACATGTGCTGCATTTTCTCAAGCAGAGGGTGGCATGTAGCTCAATTGGTAGGGCAGTTGTCTTTCAACCCAAGGGCTGGCAGGTTTGATTCCCAGTCCTCCCATAGCCCTATGCTGAGGTGTCCTTGGACAAGACACCAAAACCCTGACCCTTGGTACCTTAGTGAATGTGCTTTTCCTGCTGATGGTCCATAATATGTTGCACCACCAAAATTAACATCTCTCTTATTTTAAACCAGAGAATTAACATTGCAAAAATTGTGAGATTTATTGCAGTGCTGTTACATTACTTCTTGTTGGTGTGTCTAATAAACTGGCAACTGGGTGTGAAATGTGGACATATTCTATTATGAATATTGTGCTGTGTTTGTTTAAAGAAATCATTAGAATGTGTTGCTTCAAAAGTATTTCTCACAATTTACACTGTCCTAACATTTGTCCTCATTAGACCCAAACTGACTTCCTGCATCATCTTGGAATGTACATATCTAGAATTGTATTTAATATTTACCAGCTTTATTTACTTGGACATTTAAGGTACTTTACATTACATAGTTAATCACAACCTTGGTCAAAACGATAAAACACTTAATACCTGAACCACAATGCTTCAACTTGGACTCATTCTACCTCACTGTTTCATCATAGGTGTAGCCTTCTAACAATTTGCCTAGACTATCTGTGCCCTGTTTGTACTGGCTGCCATTTTCATGTTAATGTCAAGACTGTTGCAGTGCTACGTCATTATGATTGATCAGCATATAGAGAGAGCAGCTGTCCTTTTGTGTTTCTGCATCTACCTTGGGAGATGTAGGCATGTGTAAGAAATGAGATATTTATTGTATCATCTTAAAGGACCACTTCACATGGGCATACCTAGTGAAACTGCCAACCCGTGTAATTGCTCTGGTTCTGTAGAGCTTTTTTTACTTTGCAAGCTTTGTGAGAGGTGTACACTGTATTTTTGCAAGATTCAAGATGCCACATTTCTGTGACTATTTCGTTCGTATTGTCAAGCAATTATATGTGCATATGAATTTGTTTTGTTTCTAAACATTGGAGGAGGTAAGAAAGTCTGACAGTCTAGCTGATCAATGACACAGAATTGTCAAAAATGAGAACCAACACTATTTATGTAGTGTTTAGTTTTTCAACTTTTTAAAATCAAGTCTTGAGATCATGCTTGAAGTCTTTTTTCAGTCTTGCCTTATGGCAGGGATACACAGTGCAATTTTTGCCATGAAAGATTGCCAATCATGGCAATATCTTTGGTTGTGGGTCAAAAATAGTGGTATATAATGGCACTGTGAGAGAGGTTCAAAAAAGGTCCATTGTCACCGACTTGTGACCAGAGATGACATAATCTAGTTTTGAGTGCAGAAACTTTGTTAATCATAAAATCAAACCTGTCAAAAACAAGCAGAAAATTAAGTCTTACTCGAGACCAAGATTGAGCTTGTGTTCTCCCCGTATCTACGTGTGTTTTCTCTGGTTACTCTGGCTTCTTCCTACAGTCCAAAGAAAATGAATGGTTGTCTTTCAGCCCTGTGATAGATGATACATCTGATAGACTGGCAACCTATCCAAGGTGTGCCCTGTCTTTTGCCCGATGGCTGGATGGATAGATTAATGTATAGACGGACCAAAGAATAAGCATTTGTATCAATGCTGTTCAGTTTTGTCAGGACAGAGCCAGAAATGTGTTGATATAATTCTAAGCTTTACTTTAGTATTGTAATGAAGCTGTTACATAGTAAATTTAAAATAGGTTGTAACTACTATTTGAATACATTTGTATTGAAAATGCATACAACACAAGGTACTGCTAATGTTTTGCAAACCCAAAACCAATCTACAACATGCTATGCATTAAAATAACCAGTAGATGTTACAAATTGACTACATTTAGCTGTATGGATCCATTCTGATCCACCTGAGTATATGTTTATTGATATTCCAGTGAAGCTAGACCTCCATGTGTAATGTATCATTGCTCTGTTAAAGGAATTGCTAAAACTTTTTTAATATATTATTACATATTTAGCATTTTATTTTGGCATCATCTTAGAAATATATATTATGGCATTATGTTTGAAGCAAGTCCAAATGTTAACCGAACCCATAAAGCCCTGCTGTTCCCAGTACATTTCTTTCTCGTCTCAGTATGCACGTAGTTCATGCTGGATGCTTTTGAAAAAACATCCCCCTTTTAAAGATTATCAGTGGCGTTTTCTCACAGAGGCCAAGGGAAACCAAACTGTACAAACTTTTTTCAAACTGTACTGTAGTTTTCATTTTAATAAAGCATCCTTTATCAATTTCGGTTATTCTTCTGTGCTATTTCTAAAATAGTTTATCAGAATGAGTGAAAGAGCACTGCTCTGTTTGTTCAGAGGTGAATGTGTGTTGAAACACAGTATTGCACTCCTATCACTAATATAATGTTCACAAGGAGGCCAGGTAGAAGCTGGCTTCCCTTGGTGAAAAAATGAAAATAAACATCAGATGAGTTTATCGCCATGCCACTGTCAAACTGATTGGTCGGGAGGATGCAAAAGGAAGACAGTCAACCTTTGGATTCCACACCAATTAGATAGTAGCATGGGATCAACATCACCATTAGCTGGTTTACAGCAGTAACATTAGAAATATTTATTGTTTCCACACAAGATTGTTCATAGCTGTGAGGGTTGTGTTTTGTTTAAAAACAAGATTATCAATATCTTCATATTTTTCCATTGTGTTTAAAAGACAGTTCAAAAGATGTTCAAAAAAATAAATAAATAAACCCCTTTAAGACATGGTACTTTCTGTAATGATAAGAATTTATATGTGCATGTCAAGCATACACAACAAAGTTTGTTTTGCTTGTTTGATATATGTACCCTAAACATCTCCTGATTAATTTATTCAATATTTGAATGACTGCATCTTTTACTCGTTATTGAATCAGTACTTTGTATTCAGCAGCTGGTTATGCATATTTGAGTATCTTTGGGTATCTTATAATAAGGCATTTAAGCCCATGCATAAGCGTTGGCTGGTGTGTGTGTGTGTCTCTCTCTCTCAATCACAGCAGGTCTTGCTTCTGCACACACCCTAATAGCTCATCTGGTTACATTTCATTGGTCTTTACTCCTTCAAAAGACATAGATTTAAAGCCACTTGGCTTCCTCAATTTTTCTTACGCCACACCACTGGAGATTATGTTAAAACTTAAATTTTTTAATTCAGTTTTAGTGACCTCTGTTTTGGTCAACAAGGTTATACGGAGATGGAAATATAAATTTAGTTACAGGTGTTGATTTCAGTTGTCCATGTATGATCTTTATCATGGGAAAAAAATGTTGATATTAACAGTAGTTTACATCTAAAATTACAGAGAGTGACTTTGGGAAATTTGCATTGCATTCTTAAAATGAAAAGTAAAATTTAATATTCATGTACCATGATAACTGACTAAATGACTGAATGGAGTAGCATGCTGTTCCATAGCACTGGATTTTTTAAGGATGAAATTAGCCCAGTAGCAGTCCATTATCTTACACAGCATGGAGTATACATTTTTATTTTTTTTCCTTCAGGCATCAGTCAAGGTGACCTTTTTTTCATTGGTGTGGTCTCCAGCCCACACTATATAAGTGCAATAATCTAAAAGGACGTGGGGTTTGAAGTACAAAACTAAATATAAAGTATAATAATCAGGTATTTTATACCATGTAGCGTGATAGGATGAAAGACAATTGATGGGGGGTTGGGGACGTCTCACAGTCAGCGTGTGACAGTGGCGGACACAGGTTTTAATGCCCCCACACAGATTTCTGTGATGCTGATTACCGGGGGGGGCTATGCTTTAGAAACAGGAATATATTTGGATATTTTTTGCGACCCTGTTTTCCACACACAGCCCTGACTGAAGTTCACCTTCAGAGACAGAACTGACAATGATAATATGCTTTGTAAGAAACAATATCATGGCTGGATAATGTTGAGTGCCAACATAATTTTAGAGTACATGAAACATTACATTTATCAACAGCAGGCGTACAGACACGGATTTGCACAAATTGTTGGTACCCTTCAGTTAAAGAAAAGCTCTATAGTCGCTGAAATAATGTTAAACTGACAAAAGTAATAAATTTAAAAAAACTATTTACTGAAAATTAACTATGAAAAATCAGACATTGCTTTTGATTTGTGGTTCAACAGAAGCATTTTAAAAAGCAAACTAATGAAACTGCCCTGGCCAAAAATTATGGTACCCTTAACTTATTATGTTGTTGCACTACATTTTAAGGTAATCCCTGCGATCACGCGATTTCTGTAACTGTCAATGAGACATTTTGCACCTGTTGAAAGGTATTTTGGCCCACTGGAGCAAACTGCTCCAGCTGTCTCAAGTTTAAAGGGTGCCTTCTCCAGACTGCATCTTTCAGCCTATGTTCAATAGGATTTAGATCAGCACTTGTAGAAGGCCTCTTCAGAATAGTCCAATGTTTTGTTCTTAGCCATTTTTGGGTGTTTTAATTTATGTTTAAGCTATATGTATGAAACACATAGCAAACTTTGCTGTGTATTCTTGACATACAGACCTACACAGTTATGAACAATCTTCTGTGTGGAAACAACAACAAACCAAGAGGAATAAATCAAGAATATAGAAAACACAGAAAGCTACTAATAAAAAAAAACAAAATCCTACTTACAATCAAACAAAAAGAGTGTGTACAAAACCTAGTGTGACAGGTGGCATGGCATGAGAGGTGAAAGTAAAAGATGAGGGGACAAACATGGTAGGCAACACAAATGCTGAGAGACCAAAATGATAGAAACAGATAGAAGTCCCACAGTGAGAACTGGTGGCTCATAACAGAACTAACATGGGGGACCACAACAGAGGATCTGATAAAGGTGGCTTGTGAGAGCAGGAACTATCAATTCCTTGATTAGGCAAGTGGCTACAGCTGGGAATAACGAGGTGAGGTGAGTGAAGCATGAGGAGGTGTGTCCAGAGCTGGGAGAAGGGAGTGGCCAGGTAAGTGTAGGGGAAAGCATAACTGAGGCGTAGAAACAAATAAACAAAAACAAAAACCTAAACAGCTTCTCTTGTCATCTTCCTGACTGATCACAGTTTTATAGTGGCATGGCAAAATCTGATTCGTTAAGGTTTACGTTTTTTTTTGTTTGTTTGTTTTCACCAGCTTCTAACTGGCCTCCTCGCGGACATGATAGTAGTGATAGGAGTGAAATACCATGTTTTACCACACATTCACCACTGAGCATTTAGAGGGGCACTGTTTCACTCATTCTAATATATTCAGTTAAAAAAAGGGACATGACAGCCAGCAATAGCACAGAAGAATAACTAAAGGAAGTGTTTTAATTAAAATGATCACTATGACACAATCTGAAAAGAAGAAGAAGAAGAAAAAAAGAAGCAAACACCACTGCTAAAGAGGCAGACTGACTGATTACAAGTTTGAAGACACCTGTGATGCTAAATGCAAGACACATTTTAGTCTAACATTTCCCTACTCTTATCTAGGGGGACTCTCAAGTCCTGTCTGTGGTCAGATTTAGGCATCAAAAGCACTTAGGTTAACTTAGGCACTTAGGCACAAGATTAGACAAATAAGTTGTCTGTTGAGTTTTAACGTATGTGTGACTTGACAAATATGTACATTTTTATGAAATCCATTCACAGCTACTTTTCCTTCACTGCCACATTGCATTTCAATTTAGAAACGGAATTTCTTGGAAAAAAAATGTTGAGTAACTGAACATCTAGACTTAAGTCAGTTGTGAAGGTGTTGTGACCATGAACCAGGACACAGAGACATGGGTGCTGTAGAATGTTGAGAGATGCAATCATAGTTTTTTGTTTGTTGGTTTGTTTTATTTAGATTAAACATGGTTGTGTAGTGATCATCCTTCCTGTCCTCATGGTAGATTTATATGCACTTATTGCATTTTTATTTGTTGTTTATGCTTTTTACTTAATTTATTCATTTGGAGAAAACTACAGTATTTGGTCTTCCCATTGTGATTGTTTGTACTCTGTACAAAGGACTAATGTCAGAGGAAAATGTACTAAGTACAGTATAATCTGTCTGCTTATTCCTGCTATTTATTCATAGGGAAATAATTTACAAGCTTCTACATCTCAGTAAAATAATAATACATACATTTATTGTTGCAGAATTGCCACTGGTGAATGACTGTTCTCTAAATGGAAAAAAAGTTTAGCTCTACCCAAAGGGTGCACTTTACTCTGAGTGCATCCCCTACTGTGTCTACAATATATTTCATTAAAAGATAGAAATCCATGCAGGTTAGGGGTTGTATTAATGCATCCACTTCCCTGAAGACTAACAACCACATTTGGCCTACTTGGAAAATTAAGTTTACCACCAACCCACACTGAAAGAAAGAGAAATTAGGGACCTATTAATGCAATGTACAGTAGCACACTGTGCTACAACTTTGCTTCCCTACACTTTCTAATCTTTTCTCTATTTCTGTCTTCACAGATAGAAGTAATATGTCATGAAATAGAAGTCCATGGCATGTTACATGTACAATGCTGTGTTTTTGCATATTTGTCACACTTAAATGATTCAGATCATCAAATACATTTAAATATTACACAAAGTTAACTTGATTATATACAAAATGCACCTTTTAAATGATTATTTCATTTTCATTTGATGTTTGGGCAAATTTTCTTTAGACTGATGAGACAGAAGTTGAACTTTTTGGAAGAACAGCATATCAACAATCAAACATGGTGGTGGTAGTGATATGGTCTGGGACTACTCTGCAGCTTCAGGACCTGGATGACTTGCCATAATTATTAAAACCATAAATAATAAAAAAATAAAAATAAAATCCCAAAGAAGAATATCTGGTCATCAATTCATGAACCTCAAGCTCAAGTGCACTTGGGTTATGCAGCAGGGCAATCATCTGAAACACAGCAGCAAGTTCGCCTCTGAATGGTTAAAAAAACAAAAAACTTAATTAGGGTTTTTGAGTGGCCTAGTCAAAGTCCAGATTTAAATCCAATTGAGATTCTATGGCCTGACTGTAAATATGGCATTCATGCTCAGAAACTCTCCAGTGTGGCTAAATTAAAACAATTCCGCAAAGAAGACTGGACCAGTATTCCTCCACAGTGATGTGAAAGACTCATTGTTAGTTATTGCTTGATTGCAATTATTGCTGCCAAGGGTGGCAACCAGTTATTAGGTTTAGGTAGCAAGTACTATTTCACACAAGAACCAGGCAGGTTTGGACAGTTTTTTTCCCTGAATAAATGAAGTCATCATTTAAAAACTGCATTTTGTATTTTACTTGGATTATCTTTGTGTAATATTAATATTTGATTGATGACTGAATCATTTAACTGTGGCAAACTGCAAACAAATAAAAAATCAGGATGGGAGCAAATACTTTTTCACACCTCTGTACATTTGAGAGTCTCATGAAATGTTTAGTACCAACTACCAAACTAACACTCTTCTTCATGCAGTAGAAGTCTGTGATTGTGTAGCCTACAATTCTTATTTTTTAGACCTCGGTGTGACTTTAGATACTCTTGAAAGAAGCTTGAGCTTTGGTCAACTGAATTGTTTTTCTGGCAAAGCTTAAACGATATGCCAGACCAAAGTTTCATAGTCTCATTAAGTAACTAACCACCTGTCTCTTCAATAATTACATGTTAGGTTGGATTTTTGGTTTATCACTCCTCTCTTTACTGTAGGTTAACATATTAATGAAATATAATGTACACATAATTTCCACTATCCACAGCTAAGTACAGAGGCATTTGGGAGTTATTATGATATTGCCTTTACACCTCAGAATTCACCTTGCTACTTCTGTCAGCATGGTATGATTTAGATCATGAGCTGTTCCTTTCCTTCACCATACTTTTCTCTTCCCATCATGCTGGTACATGTTTTCTGGCAAAGTCTAATGGTGTTTTCAGATAGGATGTGGTTTTTGCTGCACTCGCCATTGGGCGCAGTGGCAGGAGGAGAGAATACATATGTGCAAATCGTAGGCACCAGTTGGTAGGCAACCAAAAAAATACAGGAAGTGATTAGAAGGTAGTAGCAGTGGCTGGTTTATTTCAAGGAGCTGTATCATGTATTTATTTGCAAATCAGCAAAAAGCCCTGGCTTTAATTTACATTTGGTCATTTGGCAAATGTTTTTATCCAAAGTGACTTACAAGTGATGTACAATGCAAGCAAAAATCTAAGTCAGAAAAGAAAAACATTAAAGCAAAGTGCTACCAGTGTGTCCATTGCGTGAGATGAAAGGGCAAGAACGTTTTTTTAGTGCATTTTTTAATAATGTATGTATGTATTGAAGTATGAATGTATTTTAGTGCATAGAAAGTTGTGGAAAAGTTATGTTTTAAGCAGTTTTGAATAATAATTCTGCTGATAAGGAAAAGGAGATGAACTGCGGCAATAAAGAAGATGTGGGTCTATGAAATCCTAAAACAATCAATGTGTTTACATAGAACTCAGTAACCTGATTACAGTCAGTTTTTGTTATGTAAACGGGAAACCGGGTTTCCGAAATCGGTGTGGGGGATTAGAGAAACCTGATTTCCCTAGGTAGATTTCTCCCAAAGAACGCAGATTATCCTGGAATGTAAACACGTAACTGGCCTTCTAATGGGCTTTTTACAAGAGCTCATGTGTGTAACAACGGCTGCCCACACTCTATTTTTTGACAGTTGAGAGGAGCAGAGATGAATAATGGAATCACTACACACGTAGTTATGCCTTTTTAAATTAGGTCCGTCTAAAGAAACTGAAACTATCACAAAGTATCCTCTACACAACTAAATAAGTAATTTTTCAGTGGGAATTTCTTTAATTCAGTCAGTTTGAGCTTTGAAATGCAGGGCTGGTCTGTCTGCACGTCTCTCTACACTGTAGTCATCACCCCTGACTCCGACAGACACAACACACACACGCACTTTCAGTTCAGTCTGTTCTTTTGCTGTACACTTAAAATCTGTGAACCATGCTTTTAAAATTTTAGGGGAGAAATCAGATTACTCTTCTGCTGCATGTATACACAGATTTCCAGCAAGCTCATGTAAACTCGTTCCCAGATTACCAGAGAAAGCCGTCTTCCCTGAGTAATCAGATGCATACAAACGCAGTCAACGGCGGGAATTGGCTGATTTTAGACTCTTTCACGAATTGCAGCTGTACCCCAACCATTTTCAAGTGTACTTCAGGCTGAGACAGGACCAATTTGACAACTTATTGATGAGATTAGCAGCGAGCCTCATAAAAATGAGGACCAAGGTTCTACTTTTCTACAGACCCGTCTGCATGGAACTGTCGGGTTCTCTGCAATTGGATTCACCAAGTTGACGTCACAGAGTGCTGCGCCAAAGTTGAACATTTTTAAATTTGGGCGAATTGCGCCAGAAAGGGACATTGTCCCAAAAAAGTCTTGTGGTTTCTTCAGAGCTCTATAAGGAATTTAATGCATAGTAAATTTAACATGGGTCATATGATTATATAAACATAGTTCACGTGATTACCTTTCTGGGGCAAACAGTTATGTGACTCTCCTCTTCTTCAGAGCTTCAGTGTCTTTCACCAAGTTTTCCATACGTTGTATCAATAGGTTTAAACTTATTAATCTAGTATTTAAACTGAGCTGACCATGCTGACTGAATGTCTTCAGGACATTTATTGATACTTTATTGATCCCCTTGGGAAAATTGTTGTTTGGACAGCTGCATGTATTGAACAGCACTACTACAGGGTTTCAGTGTCTTGTTCAAGGACACCTCAGCATCAGTGTCCATTTATCCATCCATCATTGTGAGTTTACAGCTAATGTTGGCCGACCATGCATAGTTACTTTGGAGGAATGCTCTTTGCTTTCCACGTTCAGTGAATAAGAAAAGCGAGGATAAAAAGAAGTTTAGCTAGTGTAAACTCATGGGAGGACCAGGAATCGAACCTGCCAATCCTGGGAACGCAGATGTGGTACTGATGGTGCTCTACATTTTTATAGACAGACTACTACAGTTGTTAACTTGAGTGTTTTTTAGTAACTTCCAGTCACCTTTAGAACTGGAGGAATTGTTCATGCACTATGACACTAATGTCCACTAGACTTGATCATTTCATGTCATATTTCTAAATTTGCCACACAAACTTTTTTCAAACATTTTTTTCTGCTAGTACATTAGTGTCCAGGCATGGAAAAAATAGAAAATAATAGCCCAGTCCTTGTCTCGTAAGTTTTTGTTTTATAGCTTTGCATGGTTTTGGATATATTTACAATACAACTCTGCTTACACCCCATGGTATCATTAGTTTCCTCTAGACAAAACATGTTAACTATGCCACAGTCTCATCTAAAATGGGCCAAATACTTTTGTCATTTTCACCTGCCAGGTCACCTCTCCACTAGGCCTTCCTTGCATAATACATGTTATTAACTTTGTGTCTTCTCTCCCGTAGTTGTGCTACTCTCTCTCTCTCTCTCGCTCTCTCTCTCTCTCTTATTTTCTGCAGGTATTCTCAGCCTTGGAGCTGTATGTGTTCAGTTGCTGGCCCATCCAACCTGCGTTGGAAGTGTTTTGTTGTTGCTTGTTGTAATTTTTTTGTGACCTGTTGTTCTTTTCTTTTCTTTTCTTTTCTATTTTTCTTTTTTTTTCTTTTCTTTTCTTTTCTTTTCTTTTCTTTTCTGTCTTTCCACTTACCCCAACCGGTTGAGGCAGATTGCCATCCACCTCAAGCCTGGTTCTGCTGGAGGTTTCTTCCTTTTTAAAGTTTTTCAGGGACAGTGATTTGTTTGGTTTTCTATATTATTTAATTTTACTGATAAAGCCTCTAAGGTCTTAAACCTTGTAAAGTGACTTCAGATGACCTTTGTTGTGAATTGGTGCTATATAAATAAACTGAATTAAATTGTAGATTAGGGTTATTAATTTTTTATTTTCTTGTATTAGTTGTAATTATGTTGTATATTTTAGTGTGTTATTATAGGGAGAAGTATTACTAGTATTAGTTTCCTTTTTATAATTGCATATATAATTTTATGTTGTCTTTTCTATAAATATTCCTATTATTTGAAGCAATTTCTCTTGTTTACAAACTTATCAGTGTTTGGAGACATCTATACAGTGTAAAGATGTCTTCACTTTAACTCTGATATGTCTTTAATAGACATAAAAAGGCATAAGTGTCTGTATTAGACTTTATTAGAGTCTGCAGCGAAAGTGGAGGAAGAGAGGGAGACTGGCAATCCGGGGGAAGTCCCTGGTGGTCCCTGGACTCAAATTGAGAATCATACATTCATGGTCAGACTGCTGTGTTTATTTAGTCTTTTTTGGCTTAGTCCCTCAAAAAAAGACAAAACTCAAGTACATTACATGTGTACATTCATCTAAGAATTATTTTATAAGTAATGCAAAGTGAACAATTAATGGCAAGTACAGTACCTGTAGCTATATTAACACAAATAAATTCTACATTGAAACAATTTCCTTCTTCAAAACATTACAGAAAGCTTCATGACATGTAAGTGAGTAGTTGAATATATTTTTGAAATTCAGAGGAGTATTTGCCCCTTATGGCCACATATTTCTATCCAAACAATAACACACAAGACACAGACATAACACACAATTATAATATTTTTGTCTCTGATCCAGACAGTTTACAGTTTGACACTATTTCTTACTTGTGTAAGCATCCAAGATGTTTCACTCTGTATCTTCTTGTAACCTTCAGGCTGTCTTTTTTAAGTTGTGATTTTTTTGCCTCTGGGATTTGGATTATTTAACTTGTTTGCGAGTTTGTCTTTTCACTGTGCCAGACACACATCTTTTCATTTAAACTGTAATTTTGTAACCGCAGTGTTTGATGTATTTAGTGTGTTGATATGGGCTGATTCACCTTTTTCATTATTATTGTGGACTGTTGAGGGAATTCTGGAGTGGGTCTGTACCAGAGTTCTTGGATCTACTTAATAGATCTTTGCATTTAATAGACTCTTGGTCTGTTTGGTCGAAATCTTGCCACTGCACTATAGATTTTATTTCTTTTTGTACACAAGGGAGGATAGTTACATTTCAGCATGTTGTAAGTATTCTCATGTGCCACCCCCAAACAGGAGCATAAAATACACTACTGGGAGAAAAATTACCAGTGGCCTTCTGGAAATATGGATTAGGATACATTACATTGCAATGATCTAAATGTGGTCTGACATCATGGAAATAGATGTGTTGTTGAAAATTAAGTTATTTTAAAGACATGGACACAATAACACTATTTCAACCTCTCAATTACCCTTCATGCAGTCTCGGACTTCATCACTTGTACTTAAAATGCTGCCCCTAATGTATCTCTAAAGCAATTATAGTGTGCTCCAAGGACTAATGAATATAACTTGTTTTTTTGTTCTGTTTTTTTCGTCCTCATCAGATCAAACCAGCTATTAGTCATAATGCTTCAGAGTTTCATAAGATTATTCTTTCCCTGTGACATGCACAAGGATTAAATTGTTTTCAAAGGATGAAAATAATACAGTAACAAGTACTCAGGGTCATAGAGGTTTGTAAATGCAGCAACTAGGTGCATTAAAGGTAGAGTATTTGGTTTTCATAGAGACAGTGATTACTACATCAGACAGATTCATGATATGAAAAAGACTTGACACTGATAGCTGAATCCAAAATAAAATCTGGCTATGTGAGCACATTTTTGTAACTTTGCAGGGGCACAAATATGGATTAATTTCAGTTTGCTTGATGTCACTCAGTGCCACAGTAAATATTCAAAGATGCAGCTGCACCCTTTTCTCAGCCAGAATGCCCCAAGTATGCTTTAAAAACACTCACAGGGTGATGCTGTGAATAAATAAAAAGAAATTTGTTTTTCTCCTTGAATTTATCAACAGCTACGCTTGTGCCAGAAGAAATTTTTTACATAGTTTGCCACTTTTCAAACACACCTCATTATTGTCTGA
Organism: Helostoma temminkii; assembly: GCA_900302695.1. Lineage (NCBI taxonomy): Eukaryota > Metazoa > Chordata > Actinopteri > Anabantiformes > Helostomatidae > Helostoma > Helostoma temminkii. The sequence continues at coordinate 44,732 of OMLM01005427.1, read as the reverse complement.
TGATCTGTGAAGGTGTACCTATGCTGTATTTTGGGCACAATGCAGGAACATGTGCTACATTTGAGAATTCATAAGTTTTATTTTCAGTGCATGGAAGGAGCTAATATATGTCATACCACAGGACATCAACTGCACATAATTGCTGCTTTGGGGATATCTGAGATCTAAAATCATTTTTCCTACATTACTGTATGTCCATCATTACTTGACTCAAAAGCTTGATTTAACTGCATTTCATATACAGTAGTCCAGTAACAAGGAAATATGCTCTCTGTGTTGTAACCAAGTTTTGAGAGTGGCCTGATTTTTTTTATAATTATACAGTGACTTGATGGAATAGTCATTCTAGGCAATCGGATTTTCAATGTAAACAAAGTAGTCTGTTACTGACAATCCTATAAATACTTGAATTACCTACCTACTTGAATTAGTAGGTATGTATTTTGTTATGCACTGATGACTGTATTTGAACCCATCTTTACTTTTTTCACATTCACTGAGGGAAAGTGAAACAGACGAACATCTATGATTTGTAATCTCCAGGTATTTAGACCAAACACATGCTTGGTTAATGCATTTTCTACAGGCAAAGTAATAGTGTAATATGCCCTGCAATCTGGTAACCCTGGCTAATGGCCAAAACATTTTATTTTTCCCTGCTATTGTCTTAATGAAGACAGATGTATCACAAATGCAATTCTTGGGTCTCCTTCTGGTATGATATCAGCAGAGAAACAAGCAAAGATGTGTGGTAAAAAACACAGGGAGACACAGATTGATAGGTGAATAGGTGAATTTACAATAAGTGCCTCTTTGAACTGGAAGATGTAAATTATGATCTGCAGTGATGCTTCCAAGGTATTCTATTTTTTTAAACTGAGGGGTTAAACAAACAAAGTCAAAAGAATGAAAATCACTAAGAGCCAGATGAGACCAGTTTTATTTCAATAATGCCTAAACCCAGAAAACAAGTCTTGCAAATGCTTGTCATGTCTTATAAACAAGCAGGGGTAAGGGGTAAAATTTCCTCAGACACAAACAAATATCTCTCAGCTTGTGTTATGTCAGCTATCATCTGAATAACTGTGGAGCAATTTGTATTTTAAAGAAGAGAAAGCAACCATGACTGCTCCAACATATTTCGTGACATCAATTTGTGATATTGTATTTCATCCAGGTTTTGTTTTGTTTTGTTTTTTCTTGGCATACAGACTTCCAAATCATTCCCTATGGAACAGTGTACTCTTTGTAAAGGCAATAAAGAATTCCGAAAATTTTCAATATATGCACTCAATAACTTAAGCATCCTATAAAGTTTCAGTGTTTCCTGCTAAGCACATCAACATGAATTAAAAATAATTAGACTTTATCTCTCTACCTAAGAATGCTCTCTCAGAGAGATGCTTGACTTTGACATTGAACAGAATATAGAACAGTATGCTGCATGATTCTCATTCATTTGCTAGTTTCATTCATAAAATAAAGAATTTGTCTTATCACAGTCACAGAGCTAGAATAAAATACAGTATGTAGCCAGGCACTTTATTTTCATGGGCGGGTCCTGAAATCTTAAAACTATAAGTTATTGAAGAAATGAAAAAAAATTGGGCAGTGGTTAGCACTGTCGCCTCACAGCAAGAAGGTCCTGGGTTTGATTCCCGGGGTTGGCCAGGGTCTTTCTGTGTGGAGTTTGCATGTTTTCCCCGTGTTTGCGTGGGTTCTCTCCGGGCACTCCGGCTTCCTCCCACAGTCCAAAGACATGCAATCAGGTTAACTGGGGACTCTAAATTGCCCGTAAGGTGAGAGTGTGAATGGTTGTTTGTCTATATGTGGCCCTGCGATGGACTGGCGACCTGTCCAGGTTGTACACTGCCTCTTGCATGTATGCTGGCTGGGATAGGCTCCAGCACACCCCTGTGGGGACTAAGTGGTTCAGAAGATGAATGAATAAATGAAAAAGAGTTCTCAGAGTAGCACAAACGTTGTAATCTTATGTGGGGGACAGTGGCTCAGTTCATAGGGTATTCATCTATGAGACCCCAAGGTTCACAGACATTAATCCCTGGAGCATTGGCTTCTTAAAGAGGCAGCCTGTCCGCAAAGAATTTCCCCAAGGGGATGTACTATTCTTAAAAGATTAAGAAAAAAGTTGAATACTAGACTACAAAAAGCCAAAAGACAAAAAAACAGGTCTTTTACAGGAGACAGAAGAAAAAGCTTAATATATCCTTTAATCTACCCAAGTATTGACAATGTATTGAGGTACCCTGAAATAAAGTTTTTTGGAAGAGAACATATATCACTATGTTGAGGTTATTGGTGGTGATTCAACCAGGTTATGTTATAACCTTGGGGTGAATGGGGAGGTGAATGTTATGTGCTAAAGGCAACCAAGCAATCCAAAGGAAATGTGAGGTAGCTGACGTTGGCAATGGCAGCACCGAGTTCAGGATGCAGCAAGACAGGGAGACAAGTGCAGAGAAAGCACAGTTGATCAGAGGGAGGGGACACAATCCAGCTGTTCTGCTCCATCAATATTGAACTGCATGCATAAATGCATGCTGCAGACCACCTGTATGTAGTTGCAGGCATGCTGAAAGGATTGAAGGCCATCTCTTCAAATCAGACAGAAGATGCATGCCTACAACATACCTGAGGGTGTGCCATCTCAGGTTCATCAAACTGAGAGGGGCCAGCAGGCAACCCTACAGGGAGGAGAACATCTCCAGAAGACTGGACCACTCCAACTGCAGGGTGTGATAGACAGATGCCTTGTGCCTTGTAACAGGCAGATGTCAAGCTACCTCAGACAGACCAGGGTACAGGGGTTTGAAAGGTAGAGTAAACAAAATGATAAAACTGCATTAATATTGACAAGTCTAACATGCAGGGTCAAAGGTTTGTGCAACAAAGTAAATAAGCTTTTTACAATCCTGGGGTGTCTGCTGAAACCATTCTCAGACAGGATTGGTAGGGGCTACTAGAGTAAATGGGGGATGACCAACTGGGGTGACCTTATGGTTGTAGTCCAGGTTGGCCTTGTGGACTTCAACTTCCCCAGAGAATTCAGCTTCGATAATTTTCTCTGTTTGACAAACATATATTGTCATTTATTCATTTATTAACAAGCCAGCAAACAACACACACACAGACTGGGAGATAACATCCAGGGAGGCTGCCTACATGACAGATACCCGATCTTACAACAGGTAAGTGGACAGATGAAACACCTGCATCATGGGCTCACAGTATACTTGCTGTAAAGTGACGTATATACATCGGGTCATCCCACATTTCATGACATTTTGAATGCAGAAAACCAGGAAACTGAAAATAGCTCAGTTACTTTTTCTTACTCTGGTGTACTACGTGAAATTGTTGTTCTGAGTATTAATCTTTAATTATTAATTATTAAATCATCACTCAATTTCAATTCAATTCAAGATTTATTTCAGTTTTGTTTTTAATACCATAATGTTATTCAATCAAGACAGGATATCTTCTACAACAGGGGTAGCCAACCCTGGTCCTAGAGAGCCACAGCCCTGTTTGTTTTACAGTTATCCCTCCCTCAGGTGTGTTCCTCAGGTGTGTTCAGCCAATCAGGAGCTGTAAGTGCAGGGACATTTGGAAAACCAGCAGGGCTGTGTCTCTTTACAAGCAGGGCTGTGTCTCTCTACAACCAGGGTTGGCTACCCCTGCGCTACACTCTCTGAGCCATAATATTATTTGATGGAGTATGTTTAAAGCTAAAGCTAAGGAAATGATGAAAATTCTGGCTTATGTTTACCTAGGGATTCAATCAAGAGTTATAATGTAGTTAATACCTTGGCCCAGGAACTACTGTAGATTATTTTTATCATCTGAAAATATGTATTTTATGTATAGAATACTTTGTAGTGTTTATTGCTTTTATTTATTTGTTATGTTGTGCCTGCACAAGCAGCAAAACAAGCCCAGAGGTCCTGGTCCAGATTTTATTGTCGTGGACCTTTGTAATTTACTGCTTTTGGAAAAGTAGCAGTGCAGACATTTGAATACGAATGCACCTGTGAATCTGTGAGCAACACCATATCCATGGCTCTTCTTTAATTTGCTAAATTATTTAACATTTTATTTGCCATGGCAGTATAAAAATGTATTCACACATGTGCTGTGATCTGTTCTTCATGCTAAATTAGGTTTATCTTCCTTGGAGAGTCATAATAATTGTACGTCTCTTAAACAGTAACTGCAATGACTCATATATATTATCTAATCTTTGGGTGTAGGATTCATGAAAAAAGAATCTTAACATTTCTTTTTAATAACATTGGAATGATTGGATTTGTCTTAATTGATTTATTATTATTTATTAATTGATATAGGTTCATATTCACATTAGGAGATATTATTCAAATTAGTTCAACTCAAATCAATTCAGAACAGTTTATTTGTCCCCACGTGGCAATTTAAAGGCACACAAATTAGTTCAAGTAATCAAGGAACCAAAACAGATGTGCAATAAGGCATCAGTGATGCTGATGATGGTTGTGAGTTGAGCAGTTGAACAGCCTTTGGAATAACGGTTGTTCTCCTCTAAGTCCTGCACCTGGGGCAACACAGCCATCGTCCTGAGGGAAGCCACTCAAATGCAGAGGACAGGACATGTTAGGGGTCCTGCAGGATCCTGCCGGCCGATCTCAGTGTCTTGCTTTGCTTACCAGCCTCAGAGGGTGAAGAGGACTCTGACAGGTAGTCCAGTGATCCTTCAGACCAATTCCAGCAGTGCATGTGCGTTGTTTACCTAGGTAACACCCGGCACCCGGGATGCACCATGGGAAGAAGGCAAGCCAGCGGAAGCAGTGTGATGTTTTGGACAATGTGGACGTTACTTTGACACATACCATTTACCTAAACATTGTTGCAGACCATGTAAACTCTTTCATGAAAAAAGTATTCCCTGACGGCTGTGGCCTCTTTCAGCAGGATAATGTGCCCTACCACAAAGCAAATAACCACAAACACAATATTAGGAAAGTGGTCATAATGTTATGCCTTTGTATGAAAATGTGAGCCTGGTACTGATTTAGTGTAAAATTACCAAATAAATTAAGTGTCGTTAATATAGAGTTCAGCCAACAAGCTAAGTACATTAGAAGACTGTTTTAGCCTTCAGTCCTCAGTCTTTTAGTCAAAAAAGACAAATGCTAAGGTATTGCTTCTATTTTCACTATGAAATAGTAGGTTAATGTATTGACATATTCTTGTCACCTGGATGTGTTCAGTGTCTACATTTTGCATTCAGTTGTTTTGCAATCCAAAATAATGTCGAACCATGTGGATATAATCTGTTCATCAGTCTAAATGGCACAAAAGCTTTTAACGTTGCAGAAATCTTAATATACAATGTAAGCTGTGGATAGCAAAGTAGCCAAGCAGCATATCCTAAACGTATGGCCAGCATTCTTGTCCCCGAGTTGAAAGTAAACTGCCTAAAATCCTTTTCAATACCCTTCCCAGTGATGTGCTGACTTTGAGCATGAAAAAGTGATTTCTAAACAGAAAACCATCTTCTCAGATTCAAAGGGTAGAACTATCTAGGAAGTGTAGGAAGAACATCTGCTTTGACCTTGTGTGGCATCAAAAAGCCCATAAATATTAAAGTTTGTGTCAGATCCTTTGCCCTCAACAGTGCTGGGAAAGGTCACAGCCCAATCGAGTCTAAATCTGTTTTCTAACACCAAAAATGACACCTTGTGCATAGTGTTTAAGGTCCCTGCTTGTGCAATGTTATCATCATTCTGTGCAAAATAACTCTGTATCACAGACATCCAGGTCGTGTAACTGTATTATAAAGCCAGCAAAACTATTATTTGTAAAATAATAAATAATAAGAAATAGAGAGAGTTTTCATATGAAGCTCTCTTCACATTTGTTATTGTGCATAATGTATTATTATGTATGCTAGATAGATGGGATAAAAGAAAAGAGGGTTCTTTGCAGAACATCAACTGTATGGCCATGGAGATATTTATTGCTAAGTCATCCAACATCATGACACATTTACATAAATTCACATCTTTTGTACTGCATTAAAGCGCATTTTTATGTCAAAAATGGTTGCTTTCTAATATAACACTAGTGTGATGCACTCAGGCAAAAGCAGGGAGAGCGAGAGAGAAGAGGAAACAAAAATTACAAAATGAAGCAGAAGGAGTCCATTGTCAAAACCAGTAAGAGCTAATCAGAATTGATCCTCATGTAGCAGCAACACTCAGGAAATCCATCCATTGATAAACGCTTTCTTGAGAAAGTCACGCTGTGGCTCCAGTAGTGGTTTTTCGTTTCCATTTGTGAAATTGCACAAGCAATTTATTTCTAATCCAAAAATGGTAGCAATGGGCTAAACACAATAGTGTCTGCATTACTCGTTCAATATGATTTATGGGTCTGTATGTTTCTTTGGCAATAATAACAAAATACAGTAATAAATCTGCAAATGTCAGGCAATTTTGTTATCACCTTGTTGGTATATCTGAATACATTATCAGAGGAGAGGAGAGGAGGAAACATAAAAGTGTTAGTCTACTGTATGGTATGCAATTGCTGTAGCTCAACAGTGTAAGAGTTTTTTATGATCTGATGATTTCACTTAGATCATTCATTCATTCATTCATCTTCTATACCGCTTAGTCCCCGCAGGGGTCACGGGTGTGCTGGAGCCTATCCCAGCTGTCATGGAGTGAGAGGCAGGGTACACCCTGGACAGGTTGCCAGTCTATCGCAGGGCCACATATAGACGAACAACCATTCACACTCTCACTCACACCTACGGGCAATTTAGAGTCCCCAGTTAACCTGACTGCATGTCTTTGGACTGTGGGAGGAAGCCGGAGTACCCGGAGAGAACCCACGCAAACACGGGGAGAACATGCAAACTCCACACAGAAAGACCCTGGGCCCACCCCGGGAATCGAACCCAGGACCTTCTCCCTGTGAGGCGACAGTGCTAACCACTGCACCACCGTGCCGCCCCACTTAGATCATTTTGCAGTAATTTTTGACAATAAAATAATCAATAAATGGTGTAATTAAATGGTGTAATTAAAAGATTCTTGTTAGTTGCAGCCCTAATAGATAGATTTTTGTAGTTTCGTCATATTTCGGGCAGCAGAGGCACC
>OMLM01005427.1:16186-27176 GCA_900302695.1 Helostoma temminkii | reverse complement strand
TTCATGTTCTAGGATGAGTATTGGAGAAAGTATTAATAGTAGTATGAAGTAATACCAATGTTTTTCTAACTAATATACTGTACATAACATAGTATTTACTGCTGAGATGTGAGCAGGTGACGGTGTTCTGTTTTGCTGCTGGGTTAAAAAATATTTTTCAGTGCGACTGAATACAGATACAGTACACAAAAAGACTGCAGTGTTATTTTCCATATTGCTGTCACAAGTGAATTTCCCCATTGCGATCATTACTGTGCTATCTTATATTACTTTTCATGTTGCACAAAGGTTATTAGTTAGTTTTTCATAGATTCAGTTTTATAGTAAAAAGTTATGACATTTACTGATGCAGAAAACAAAAACTGTTAACTCAGGATAAAAGTGTTGTAAATGTTTTCATCTCTCTGTGTCTCATGTCTCTTAGTACCACGTCTCTCTGTGTCATGTTTAGAAACAGATCTGGGAAGACTTCAGGTGGCTTTGCTGTTGTAATCCTCATATTAGTGACACTTCATTTGAGCCCCTCTAACTAATCTCAGGTAGCGGTTACACTTAATGATTCTCCGGTGCCCTCATTCTGCTTAAGTAAATGGGAAAAGGAGAATGAGAGAGACAAAGAGACAGAGGCACAGAGAAAATAGAAGCAAGAGAGTGAGTGGTGCGAGAGGTAGCTCGTTGGACCTACTTAGCAGGGAAACAGTGCCATCTTTTGATACTGGTGAGGGAAGATGTAGTGTAGAAAGGACACACATTTAAGGAATACCTGAAACACATTTATGAATTTCCACAAAATCTCAAGTGAAGCTCATGTATTCACAGACCTCTTTTCTGAAAACAAATTTGAGAGAAATGCATAGCAATCACATTCGTCAGCTATAACAGTGCATAGAAAAAAGTGCTGCACATGGCAGAATGAAAATGAGTCGCCAGTGAATCTTTTTTAATTGATCAGTCTCTTAGCAAAGCAAAGGCAGAGGGGGAAGGAAAACAAACACTCTAGAAATGTTGATTTGGAACAGACACTTCAGAGAACAGATTAGACTATCTAATTATCATCTTTGCCTTCGGATGACGCCTTTGATGTGAATGTGACTGCAGAGTCTTTCTCTTCACTCTGTAAATAATGAGAATTCTAATTAAGGGATGGAATAATCGCAGGGCTCACGGCCTTGCTTTGCTTGTTATTATGGCGCTTAAATCCTGGGGGATGGACAGCGGGCATTTAGAAGGGCAGTGTGGAGGGATGCTGTGTTTTTTTTTTTTTTTTCAAGGAATTACGAGTGTTGGCCGATTTACTGGCAGTCTGGCTTTTATGTTGTCAGTAGCCATAGAAGGGGATGTCAGTCATCTTAGTTACTGAATAAAAAGGATGTTGCTGTAGTTTTTCAACAAGTAGATTATGGCTGTGTAGGAGCTGTATTTGCACTATGACTGGATTTTAACCGGGTGATTTAAACTTTATACTAGAGTTTTGTTTTCTTCCCAACCTTACATCTAGTTTACGTGATTAGTATATCCCATTAGTGTGTGCTTAAGGATTACATATGTAGGGAAATGCAAAGGCTTACAGTAAATACAGTAGTTAAAAAGTAGTTTAAATAAGTAGTTTAAATAGAAGCTGTATGTTACAGTGGTTGATATATCACAAGACGAGTCCGTATTCAATCCAGAAGAGTGTGTGCACTATTAGGTTTCTGTCAGACAGACAATTCTGAGGTGATGAATTGGAATTCTGTCATCTTGAAAATAACTAGGCCATAGGTCTGCACTAAAATTAAACATTTTACCAATCATCCAGGAGTCTTCATTAGAGATTTACATTTGTTGAAGTCTCAAGTATTATGGGTCATTTTACACCAATAATCTTGACATTAGCTGTTTTACCTGCTGAATATGAAGTGTTTTATACATTAAACTACACAAAAACATAAATGACATATAGTCATCAATATAGATGTATGGTAGATGCTTCATTGTGAACAGTTGCCCTGAAGGTTGACAGTTATTATATTATTGTATATAATACTTTTGAAAGTAAATTGTTAAAAAGCATGACTTTTACTTCTTACAAAGTATTTTCAGTTTTGTACTCAAACTGTTACCAATTGAAAGACCTGAATAGTTCTCACAACATGCCGGTTGTTAAAGTCATATGACAGTCAAGTGATACCAACTGGAGTTACCTTAATGACCTAAACGAGTTAATGGTAAATCAGTTTACGTTGTGACTTCATTGACCCCACATGCAACATGCAGACGTTTAAATATGTGGGATTTTTCACAAGCCAGTTTATGACTAAACATCTTGTAGTTAAACAAGCAGAAAGTAATACTTAAAATGTTACCGTCAGGAAATGTAAAAGGTGAGAAAACGTAGGTGAAATCAGCAAACCAATAAACCACAAAGTATTTACTCTCAGAATGAGCCAGTAGAGAAATAATTTGTATTCATTCCCTGTGCTATAGTCCATTCTGTATTTGTTAGCCTGGATGTTTCCAGAATCCAGAAACCAGAGATCTGAGGCTCAAACCTGTGATGCCATCAGCATTTGAAGCCTGGAGCTGTTCATTTGCATCACTTTGCATAGTAGAAACGAGCATTTTTGCCTACCCAACAGATTTTTACTTTTAACTAACATAAGCGTTATTCTATAGCAATGATATGAGCACAAACATGAATGCTTGTTCCATTTAATGTAGAGTTAGAGTTTTTCAAATCACTAGCATCTTGAGCATTTTTCACCTTTAATGGCAGGTCTATAAACTATTCAGCATTTTCTGGTAAGTTACAGTGATAATCATCACAAATAAAATAGAACAAGGCTTTACTATGGAATAGGATTCAACAGTAGTTTTTAATCAAAATATAACAGTTGATGCGGATGCCCAGTTATTTTTATGTCAGGATGTAAAATTACATATATGTTTCTTATGAACTCAGATGATTAATGAACCAGCCTATATTGATGTCAGCTGTGCAGTATGAAAGCATAATCATTATTTATGTAGTAAAGTCCAGTTCTGAAGTCTTTTAAGACGGTCTAGCACAGTGTGCTGTACTGTATGATAGTTTGTTATAAGTTCCACACACATACACACATAACTGTGTTTTCTTCTTGTAGTCTCATTGGTCATTGCTCATTACACAAGCGATCAACACTCCCTGTTGTTTACGTCCTGCTGTCTTTAACAAGTTGTCTTGTTATGTTACTCCACAGCGAGCCACAATGCCTGTTGTTTCGAGATACCACTTCTGAATTCATTACAGGATTCTATACTATATGTATTGTACATTGTTGTACAGATAGGTTATGTTTAACGGCTTTTTAAAATAAATTCTGCCATCTTTGAACTAATGTAGGAATTTACAGGAGCTATAGAAACGTACCCTTATTATGGCTTTTTTCTGCTACTTAAATTAGTGTAAACCTTGTCAGTATACATGACTTATTTGGGGTGGTAGTAGTAGTAATGCTGCACCATCTATGTTACAAAATTTTCACCCAAGTTTCTCTGGCAGCCCTTAATATTTAAACAAAGCACTGCAGGCAACTTTTTTAACCAGCTGTGGTTTAACCTGAACTAACCAACCAGAGCAGACACTAGCACCATTACTTGATAGCAAATGCCAAAATGTTGTATGTTTTCTTTTAAGAAGAAAAAAAAGTTTAAAAGCTGAAATTTGTTTAATCTAATTTTGTGCTTGCTGTTTCTGGTGTAAAATGTATAAAATGAAGAATTTAGGGCTGCTTTAATGATTGTTTTCTATATTTTATGAGACCAAATATAGAAGCAATGTTAATATTAAAAATAACATTACCAATTCAGCCAAGCTTTTACCAACCATCAGATCAGTTTTAATGCAGTTTGTTCTGAATTTATAAATGCCTGAAAGTCTGTCTACAGTACGTAACACAGTTCCAAAAGATATTATTATATTTGGTATTTTGCTGTGTGCTTATGAAACAAAACTATTTAGAAATCCACTGCCATGTGTGTGCTGCGAATCTTCATTTGGGCTGAGATGGCAACTGAAACAGAGGACACATATGTGCTGCCACTCTAATGTTGTCTAAAGAATCCAGTGACAACTCATTCTGTCAGGCAGATGTCACCTTTGAAGTGCATCGTCATCAAGAGAGAATGTGTCCTCGTGGAATGAAGGTTGTCATGTACAATGGCTTTACTCATTACTGAGCAGGAAGTCAGGGACAACTGTCAAAATATAGGGTGAGGAGGTGGACAATTCTGCCTCTACCCAGGGGTACAAATCAACAGACTGGACAGGACTAATAAAACATATTGTTCAAGAGGTGGCAGGATACTGTTCTTCAAAACTATCACTTCCATCAGTGGTGGCCAGCATATTGTTCTTTGCAATGGTGTGCAAGTGGGAGAGCAGCACAGTGAAGGATGTACACAGCATCTTTCCCTAACTTCACTACCCACAAACAAACTCCTTAGTTATTAAATGGCCCCTTAGTGTCTCCAACCAGGAGAGGTGATGATATAGATTGTTACCAGTGTCATGGAGCTCTGACTTAATCAATATATTTATGGTCACTAAGTTCTGCCATTTGTCTCTTGTCATATCTTTACATTTAAGACAGCATAAATGGCATTATATAGTATACACGTTCTGATAATGATGTTTCCATGAGCAGTTAACAGCGTACATTTTGCAAAATACCAACTTTGCAAATGTATGATACCCCTATCCTGGAGTTTCTTTAAAGGCAACAGTTTGCAATCCAAACCGCATAACCTAATATCTACCAGTATCAGAGTAAGTGGAAATTGAGTTAGTTAGTAGTCTACATGAAGTGAGACTTTGTCATGTTTGGTTCATACAAACCACTTTACCTATTTCTATTTCTTTACCTGACCATTTTAATTCAAAATAAACAATGATTTGTGTTTTATGCATTTATTATAGTACCTTGTATTTCTGCAAATATGTGCAGTTTCTGTATGGGTATTTGTTTGTTTACAAATAGGAATTATTATACTGTAATTTTAAGATGTTTTTTTTTATCTAGGTGACTCCAAATTAGGCAGAGCAGTTCACTAAAGAGTTACAAATACTCTGTATTCAGATAGTCATATATCCTTGGGTTTACTATTATGATTCAATTTATGGGTTTGCCTCTAAATCAGTAGTACATAGCTAATAGGTGATGTCCAGTTACCACATTCAGCCTTCAACTGCAACTTTTACATAGTTTGGAACCACGTCAGACTTTTGAAGCAAATTGGGAAGCAACTATATAGCAACTCCGAGCACTGCACTGCTTCTGTGATGATCCTCAAGTGCAATTTGTAAATACTGTGTTATTAATAAACATTGAAAAGACTGCTGAATGTTTGAATGTCATACATTTACAACCTTGTTAAATTCAAAAATTAGACCCAAGCCAAAGTCAAATATTATACACTGATCAGCCACAGCCTCAAATCCACCTGGTGGACTGGTGCATGCATTAATTTTATGTATATGTTTAATCTTTTATCTGAGCAATAAATTCCTCAAACAGGGATATAAGAATTGCCTGGATCCATAAAAATGGCCTAACAGGAACCCCAGTTTTGAAGTGACTGACCACCATGAACACAATTCATTGTAAATCACAGATGTGGAATTCTTCCTAGATCAAATAATTGCAGTAATTTTGTGAATGTTTGTATCAAAATGTTAGTAATGGAACAAATAACATCATGCACCAGTCATAGCTCATAGTTCATGATGATGATTCAAAGGTAATATACATAAATGATATTGAAGGGCTGGTCAGAAATTACTGAAATCATGTTGCAGGTTGGTATGAAATCATCAAGGAGCTATAATGTTTTTAAGGATGTAAGTAATTTTAGCAGCAATTTTTAATTGCATTTTGAAGATGGTAACTACACCCTTGATAGGATTAGCTACCAAAAGATTCATCCATCTCTCTGTCAGCGATCCTGTAGGATATGAGACCAGTGATTGGATAAAAGTGGACAAGATGTTACCCGCCCTGTTGTCATTACCAATCAAACTCTGACAGATCTATTTTTAATTCAAGTAATGAGGAAGGAAGTTGGTTAATTCCACCTTGATCCGTCTTGAAAGCATGGTGGGGTTTCAGTCTCTGTGCAGAGGAAGTAGGACATCTAATGGTTTCTTTAATGTGAAGTTTAAATATATATTTTAGCGAGACCTTTAAGAAAAAAAATTCAAAGATGAACAAGTATGACTATCCTGTTCTTTTCTGTGCCTTGACTCATAGGTTGGTGTATGATATTTAGTAGAAAGGTTATTGTAGCCAACTGCAGAAAGACTTTGACAACACAGGCTAAATCCTTTCCTAGTTTAAAAGTACAAGAACAAAGTAATATACCCCCATTTTGTAGTTTTTGTGGAAGAGCAGACACTTTTTATGGATAAAATAATCAACCAACAGTGCCAGCTTTTTCTTAATCCAGTGAATCATACCTGGAAAAATTCCAATTCCACTGTGTTTGCACACAACAACATAACACAGAAGATGGAAGAGTTACCACAATATAAACTGTTTGCTAAAATCATTATTGACCAATCTATATAGTGTCACAGTATGTATGTGATATTATACAACACTATTCCCCGTGAGTGGTTTTACATGAGATTTTTCCCTTTTTGGTGCTGAAGCCCTGTAAGAGCCAGTGACTTTCTTTGTTTGTATGTGTGTGGGGGTATTCTCTAAACTGTACATCATTTTACACTGACCATTCAAGGCAGGAGTATTTTGTCAATTTGCTGTCACACTGTCCTGTATAAAACATACAGTAGCAACATGGAGAGGGCATTAGGTCAGAATGGGAGGTAATGATTTTACTGCATTTTCACTTCATCCCACTCAGAGACATTTTGTTCTTGGAACATTTTAACTTCATGGTGTCGCTGAAAGAAAAAACTGATTTGGGATTCATCCTCAAGGGATAATGAATGTCTATATACACTGTAAAGGAAATCACAAGGTCAACAAGCTGATGGTCTGTTGTTATCCCTAGAGCAATGCTGTTATCATGGCAGACATGTGAGTGCGTCTTCTCATGGAAACTATTCACTTTGCCCTCCACATGGTCCTAATTACATACTTGAGTTTTCTGTGTTTTTATGATGTGTCAGAAAAGGAATATGGAGCTGCAGAGACAGAAAAGGAGACAAGAAGACATTATGCACGGTGTCTCCACTCTGCAAGGTGGTAAAGCACATCAAAGATTGGCTAGACTGCACTGGGCAGCTGCCTTGGTGTAAAGATGTGCAACCCTGCCAGACACACAGATGTAGAGTAATGAGTCATTGTTTACTGGAATTTTATCAAAAGCCTGCATCTCTCTGTTGCTCCGCTCTGCTCTGCTTCTCTCTCTATCTCACTCACCTTTCCCCACTTTCACTTGCTCTTTCTCTTTGTGTTCTGTCTCATTCTATGTTTATATTTTAATTAGACTTGAGTTTTACTTTAATGAGTGTCTTCCATGCCTGTACTTGTTTACATTCGAATAATAGCAGTGACATGGTGTTGAGATGAGGATTTGACTCTCACTTGCGACCACATGGTAAAAAATAAAGTTTAATAAGGTCAGATTACACAAAGCAGCAGCAAAGGGCAAAATTTGTAAAGGTCACAGTCAGGGGTAGAGAGGTCTCAGCATGCAGCTCAGTGGGGGAAAAGGCAGAATAATATGACAGTGGGTAACAAAGAAGAACAAGAACACAAAGCCACTGAAAATGTTGCATTTATTTGAAATCCTGTCCTTTCTTTATGCCCACAAGATTTGTTTTACATAGCAAAGTGTTTTCTTAACTTAATTCACACAGTCTTTCATGTACATATAATACAGTGACTATGTTTTAATGATATTATGAAGGAGCTTTGTGTATGTGGTACCAACAGATAATTTAGATAATCACAAATTCTCATGAATAATTTAATAATAGAGAATTTAATCCATTACTCCTGAAACTCTAAAGCATGTGTTTTGGTTCTTCCCGGGAGCACAAAATATACAGATGTGGGTCTAATGGTATTCTTTTAAATGCGGCAGAAAAAATAGACTGAAATAAATAAGCCATCCTTGTCAAATGTGTAGCTGTTTACTGGGTTTGCAATCATGCCCACAATGTTTGGGAATAGAAATTTCCCACCACAGTATTTAAAATTGACTAACACAGCATCAGATCCAAAAATTGACAGAAAACTGATTTGTTCCTTTCGATATTTCGATATATATTATTTTGTCAGCCAGGTTGTCATTTACACTATTAGAAATTTTAAAACAGCAAATCTCTGGGTTGAAAACTACTTATGTAGAGTTACAAATTGTCATCTTTATTAATTTACTTTTATTTTTGAGTTATAGTATGTGTTAACTGGCCAAACACTGTAATTGTTAACAATGTACAGTTTAACACCTATTTAAATTTGCCAATAAAATAGTTCAGTAAAGAGAAAATCAGTACACCAAGTGTGTGGACATTACTTTGATGTTAAGTACTGTTTGCTGTGCATTCTACACAGTTGAATGTGATGTATCCATTTAAGATAACAGAGCCCCTAGACTCCATTACAGCGGACATGTGATACTTATTTCCCTGGAGTGAAAATGGGCCTGCATTTACTGTAAGTGACTGAATTCACATCAAGCTCTTTAAAACTAAAACTACAAAGTGAACAAAGAGAAAAGTTTTGATGTTATGATAAACTCAGGCCTTTCTACAAAATAACAACATTTCTTTTGTAGATCTTTTAGAAGGTTCATATTGTTGTTATAAAACAGAGGTGCAACCAATTTCTGACACAGATAATGGACTGCAGCATTATAAATAATCTGAGGAAAACATTAATTAAATAATGTGTGTGTGTGCACATGCATGCATGTGTGTGTGTGTGTGTGTTTTAAGTCAAGTCAAGTTAAGGCACCACACACTGCCCTCATTTCTTCCCAACCAACATCAGCTTCAGTTGGAGTTGTAGTACAAGATTGCAGCCAAACATGTTCCAAACTCAGAGTCAGTGTGTTATCACATACTACAGCCACAGTGCCATCCACTAGTTGATGTGTGGCCCTAGCTTGGCTGGGTGTGGAGGAGAGATAGGGCGCTCTGATAGAGCCCAGGGCTAAAGAAGAGCATTGTGTGTTGCTAAACCACAGACCCACAGCACTGTCTTAGTTATGCATCAGAGAACTGGATTTGTCTTTTTAAATCACCCAATTTCAACTCCCCAGTTCCGTCACTGTCTCTCACATTCTGCCAGTTCTCTTATTTAGTCAGACATGCAAAGCTGCGTACATGCTTAAATAGCTGAGGCTGGTGGTTGCTGCCCCACATCCTAATCACAAGTCCTGATTTTTTTCTAGGTGTATTGATCTGAAAAGATGGAGCTAATGGACTAGTGGCCAATGTGGAAAATTGTTGATTATTGGTAACGTTCAAGAGGAAACAAGTTTCAAAGCGGGTGACACAGGAAAAAAGGGGTCCTGATAAGTCAGGGGTGGAATAGGAGAAGATGAAAAGGGTTACATTGATTGGATCACTCGGAAGAGAGACTGGGAGAGAAAATGGCTCTGAGATCTTAGTTTTAAAGTATTCTTTCAGACGGCCACAAGCTAATCATAAGAGAGTGTGACTGACTTTGAGTTATCACCTCTTTTATTGTATCAAAATTGATCACATTATCTCCCATCCATCTCTGTACATTCATCTCTGGTGAAAGTGGTTGTCCAAAGCACATAATGGACAGATTAGGAGAAAACCTCTGTTCTGGCAACACTCAATATTTCCCCATTAGTGTGGTGGCCTATGGGATTAGACCTCTGCCACACATTAAATATGTCAATACTGCTAATATTGTTTTAGGAGGTCCTCCACCTTCTCAGAGCTACAGCTTGTGTAATCAGACCTGTTTGATAGGATCTGTTGAACTGCTCTAACACTGGCAGGAGAACTGAAATAAAATGGTTAATGTAACTCTACCACTGAATAGAAAAATGAAAAAATGAATGAATCATAAAGATGTAATGAATCATAAAGACGTAATTTATAAACCTTGACGATATCTGATTCAGTACACAAAAAGAATTCAATATGCAGTAGCGACAGATAAAGGCTTTTTCACTTTTGTACACTGTAATGTGTTGTAGATTTGTTCTAAAATGGATAATGTGGATTAATATTATTAATCAGAGTCTTGGTTGAATACCTCGACCATCGTCTTGATGAACTATTACCCCAGTCTCAGATCTCATCCTCTCTGAAGCAGGCTTCTTTAAGGACCTCTTTCTATTTAGCTGCATTTATTCTTTGCTTATACAGGCTGCCTGTCCCTGCCACAGAAACAGCATGTCCCACAGCCACAGTACCTGGTAGACGATGAGGACACTCTAATCAATGGAGGGTCCATTCACGTGTCCCCTCTTTGTTCAGATAGGAATTCTTAGAGATGGACAAAATATTCCACATTTAGAGATCAGGAAATGTATCCAATTGTATTCCCAATAACAGTAAATATTAGATGAAAAACATATTTGTTGGAACTTGAATTGACATTTTACCTGACCTTTGATCTTAGGAAGTATTACCAAATTAATTAAGAATGAATGAGCAGCTTTGCTTTACAAGAACTAATGTGTATGTTTTCAGATCATTCAGATTCAGTTTTTTACAGAGCTGTAAGTGTGATCTCACTGACTACAGTCATATTTGTCTCCCTTGTCCTTGTTATTCAGTCTTCATTTTACAAATATTAAGACCACTGTGATTCAAGGAACGACTAAATCTTAACAGATGGATTTTTGCTCTTGTCCTCTGGTCCACGACACAACATTCCTGACATGCTGTGGGAATTGTGGGACTGTGTGCACTTTCTTAACTACAGATTCCTGTTAGAACTCAAGAAATCGAAGTGCCACAACAAAGAATGAAAACAGCTGTGAATAAGATATTCCACATTTTGAATTTGAATTTAGA
>OMLM01005426.1:283712-302014 GCA_900302695.1 Helostoma temminkii | reverse complement strand
AGTGAATCCAGTCTAATTATTGTAATAATATGTATATTTCCACCATATCTTCTGGACCTTTATAATAATAAGCTACTGTACATAAAGTAGTTATAAAGTCAGACTTCAAATGTGTGAAAGCGCAACTCCGAATAAAGTCCAGACCTGATCGCCCGGAGTCCAGAGTGCATGTGTGAAAGGGGCTACGGCAACAACAATAAACACTGATACCTGAAGAAGGCCTAAGAGACGTAAGAACAAGTCATATAAATTCATTCATTCATTCATCTTCTATACCGCTTAGTCCCCGCAGGGGTCACAGGTGTGCTGGAGCCTATCCCAGCCAGCTTACGGGCGAGAGGCGGGGTACACCCTGGACAGGTCGCCAGTCTATCGCAGGGCCACATATAGACGAACAACCATGCACACGCTCACTCACACCTACGGGCAATTTTTAGAGTCCCCAGTTACAAGTCATATAAATATTACAGCTAAAGCAAGATGCGTTTTTTTTGTTTTTTACTTGACTCCTGGTTATATTATTGCTATGTAGCACCTCACTGACCCCCTCCCTCTTTAATCAACATAATCCATGGATGTCCCCAAATTTAGCATATTGACAAAAGGTACCTACTGGCAGGTGTGTTCTGCCTCTTCTGGACTACATGGGGTCATAATGTTAAAAATGGCTGAGGACACACAGTCATTAATGCATACATAACTCATTCACATCAATATGAAACACAACATCTTCATTAATTTCTGCGACTGACACAGAAATGGATAATATTTCTTTCCTGTTGTGGTGATTGTTTTGCTCACACATTCAGCAAGTTCATGCAACAAGTGGGAAAACACATCCTGCTGTTTGCTTTTGACTTCATCTGTGAAATTCCCTAAGACTCCGTCTCTCACTCACAATATACAGTATCCTACACAGTCTGGCATATGGCGCACAGATTCCATAATACTCGAAATCTGATCTTTTGAGCGCAGGTGAAAATGCTAATGATTTACTTCCTCGCCATTTTTCAAATCAAAAAAGCAAAAGAAAACTTACTCTGACAGTGTAAAACTCCACACAGCTCCCAGCTCTGCCCCTGGCTGTGTCAAGTTGCTTGTCCTCCATCCCTAACATATCCACGACCGGCAACCTTTGTCCTCCTATTGGCATTGTATAGGATTGCGTATGCAACTTTGGATTTGCCTTGTCTTCCCGCTTTAATTTTACTATGGTCTTTACTTCCTGTGTGAGGTTTTGGGTTCAGAAACCCCTTCGTTCACACCTGTAGGTCCATTAAGCGAAAGGAAGATGGTGAGAAGTTCCATCCAAGTTGTTCATCAACAAGCAAGAATCATTAGATTTTCTTAAACTGAATGTCGACTTAATGCACGCTCAGTCTCTATGGTCCTGTCTGTCTGGCTGGCAGGGTGGTTAGTCCTGTCCAGGCGGTCAACCCCACCCCTTCCCACTCCCCAGTAATTCCACGCCGGGACAAGCTTGTCTGGTTCCATTGGTTAGTCAGGTGGAAGAGGGCAAACAGAGGGAGCTGCTGAGGCCAACAGGAGGAGGAGGAGGAGAGGTGTGAGGGAAGTGGATAAGGGGGGTCATAAGGAGGCCTGACAGCATCCTCCAAGCTGTCAAAGAGGGTAGGAAAAAGAAGGGAGATCAACGTGATAGTCTGTGATGGCTCATGGGAAAAAATGGGGAATATATAGGTTAGAGGGACGTTTCTGTAATTGAAAAATTGTTTTTCCTCAGAGCTTTAAATCTTTCTTTAAAATTGGAAGTGGAGCGCCGTACAGCTTTTCCAAACAAAACAACAGTTAAACACAGAGACAGAGGGGGATCATCGTAGCTGGAAACATTCCCAACTGGACTGAAACACCATAACAAAAGAGACACAGAAAACCTAAATCACACAACAAGCCAGACAAACTGAGATCAGCGAGAAAATAAACGTTGCTCTTTGTATTTGGGTCAGTGTCACCCAGTGCTCCTCCTGCAGACAGTTACTGTACCACACTGGGGTTGTTCACCTCCACCCACTGCTGCCCCAGCAGCCTTAGCTATCCAAATGTACAGTGCTGATGTCAGAATAGGCCATTGTGCTGAACCATGTAGCTTTGTGTGGAGAGACACACAAGTTTGAATAGGGAGAGGGTGTTTGTCTGGGTCTGTGTATTCTCTATGTTCTCTGCATAATACATGATAGTTTCTCTGTCCGGTGTTTAGAATATGGCACTGCTGATGCATAGCTAAGTTTTAGATACTTTATAAGATTTAGCATTTAGGATGAAATAAGGTTTAGTTTCAGAAAGAAAGTTTAGCTACATTTAGAGTTTAGGGTCAAATGGGATATGTTGTAAAAGACACTTAGGGACAGTGTTACATTCAGTTCTCACATGAAACGTGCCAGAAAGATTTGTGTAAGGAAGGAAAAAACGATAGAGCTTCAGTGAGATGTTGTAACCCTGCATACTTTCTCCCCTCCACAAACTTGAATCACTGTGTGAAGCGGGCATGAATGTGAGACTGCCGGATTCTAAATGTTCTGTCAAATGTGGGGAGGGTTTTTCAGACGATGTTCAATCATCCAGTAAGCACTTTTTTTGGAGTATGGCGCCTCATGAGTAAGAGTTACATCCACGCCTGCCAACATCATACACTTTGCTATTATCTATCGACGCTCAGTGGGTTATAGCTTAGAGTATAACAATATTATAAGAACATATATAACATCAAATGCATAAAAATCTTTGAGCTGGTTTAATGGGAGTATGTCACATCTGTCTGTGAGGCCATGGAGTTCATGACTGAAACTGAGCCATTAGACATGCATCCTTGCAAAGCTTCTCCTGTGTGTCTGTGTGTCAGGGGATGTCCCATCACTGAAAACATTACCATTCAGCCATAGGTGCATTAGAGCATGGAAACCAAAACATGTGAAGGCAAAACACACCTCTGCTGGAAGATGAGGACATGAGATACTTTTGCTAGTGAAGACAGGACTGAAAGGATTATAGCCTCCAGCCTGAGATTGCTTTAATGGCTTCAATCACATCTGAGAGGGAAAGAGAGATAGAGAGACAGGATAAAGAACATGACAAACCATAACAGTCATGGAATAAAACCCAGAGCAGGCGAGGGATTATCAGGCTTCAGTTACCGTGGGACTTTCAATCATGACCTCAGCGGGCTGAGAGCAGTGTTTGCTCACATTGCTGATCTTTACATGCTAGAAATGGACGTAGCTTCGCTTCTACGAGGTCTGGAGGGAAGTTAGCACAGGTGTGACTTCACATGATGACACTGATATGACAATCACAGCAAGAGGAAGTATCATGTGAACGGTTGGCAGAAAACGATCCGTCACTGTCACTTGACACCTTCTACAACATGTGACAGTGTTTCATGGGACATGTTAAGTATATATACAGTGATCGTGAACTTACCGCAATTTGTCTGACAATAAATGGCTAGGATATATAGTGGGTTTTATTATAAAAGCCTTTATAGGTTCTTAATTAATGTCTTTAAATTATTCAGCGAGAAAAAAAATCATTATTCAATTTTTTTTTAAGACGTGCAAGCTGCATCTGCAGTAGGAGTTTACCCATCTGTTGGCTCACCAATCCAAACAGAAATATTTTTCCATGAAATTCATAGTCCCCAGAAGATGAATCCTAATGACTTTGGTGATCCTTTTCCTTTTTCTGTTATCTCACAGTGAGGTTGACTAATTTAGTTTAAGTGTTAAGTGTGTATTTTTTTATTTTTCATTTGTTTTTCAAATAAAGCCAAAATCAAGAGAATGAAACAAAACGAAAAAAAAAGAAAAAAGAAAAAAACCTTGTTTTTACTAAATGTCATTTCCAAAGCCAAAATGAAAAAACTGATTGAAACTCTTGTCTATAAACATTTGTCCATATTTTCATTTGTACTTTAAATAAAAAAAACAAACAAAAAGAGCTTGTTGTTTCTTTATTAGTACAAAATATTTATTTTTGTATGTTTCATTTTTGGTATTAATTTGCAAAAAAAAAAATTCTAGTCTAATGACTTTTCTGACTTTTCACCTAGTTTCACATTTGCACACCCAAATCCATTTATTTCAAGCTTACAGTTAGTTTTATCAAATTTTAGAACATGCTAAACTAAGACATGGTACTGTAAGTATACACTATACCTGCTTTACATCAGCATGTAAGCATGGCCATTGTTGTCATTATCATTTTAGCATTTAATTCATGCACCACTGCACATAAATACATTCCAGTTAATTCCTGGGAAATGTCATTTGAATTCAGACAGTATTTCTCAACCAGTTTTTGGCTCACGTTCTTTGGCTCCCAAACATGAAGCATAACTTCTAATCACAAACATAAACACACACAGAATTATGACTTCTGACACATGAAGCACATTTTTTTAATGCAAAAAAGTCCAGAGGCTGCAAGATGTTCATCATTTTACAAGAAAAAGGAATTTCCACCAGGATCATGGTAAAAATACAACACATTTGTACATCTAAAATACATTTATGTTATTCCATTAATTCTGTGGAGCCTTTGCTCCCTCCCACTCCCCAAAACTATCCCACTTGCGACGAGCTATACGCTGCAGAAATCAGCCATTAAGATAAGATATTTTGAGGGTTAGTGTGTGTCAGGGAGCATGGTCAGGAGAAGAGAAAAAAGAGAAAAAGAATCAGAGAAAAAGATAAATGGGGTGAAAACTGAAACAACCAGGTAACCAGGGCATGGATCGTGGCAGACATGCACTTCAGGATTGTACATACTTACTGTATACTGTCAGTATGTATGTGACGGCATGAGGCTCTTGGGGAAATCCATCATCAATTGTACTTGCAACAAATCCTCCAACCTAAATGATCTTACAAGAGGAAAAACTGCACCAACATTTAAGGTCAAAGACAGCAAGTTTCCATCTTCATATAGAGTCAAACTCTCAGAACTTGATAAACACGTCATTTCTATTTCTGACAAAACAGCTCAGAATCACAAACCTACAATGTGATCAATAATAATCCACTTTTATATTATTGCAGAAAGACCAAAATTGAGGTAAAATTTGAACCATTTATAGATAATCGAAAGCTTTTTGGCGGAAAAGAACATAAAGAATTAAATCAGACCATCACTCAGAATGCAAAAGATTGAATACATTTTGTGTTTAAGAAAGATACAATATCTATTTTCTTAAGGTGCAGAAGAAATTCTTTTTTTACTTTTCATACACAATGGCAATCCAAAGTACTTCACAACCTTATTAAAGCAAATTGATCAATATTAAAAATCAAATCAACTAACTCGTCACAAAATATTAATACTATGAAACATTTATTGATAAAGTCTGCTACCGGTGCATATAGGTGAAATTTGGCAGGGTGGCAAAATGTGGACCAAAAAAAAAAAAAATTAATTGCAGATGAATATGTAAATCACTCTCCTCATGTAGTGTTCACATTTAAGCTTAAAAAGGATGAACCACTAAGAATTTCTCTGCAGATCTATGTCGATCTCTGGAGGATCTTTAATCAAGCCATAATTTTTATGAGTTCACCCTCTGATGGTAGCTTTTATTGTGTAGTCTACAACACGTAGTCTAATTTTAAAAATCTTCTTGGACATGATCATAAGCAAACAGCATGAAGGCTTTTATATTATTAAAATAGCCTACACAGAGCCCACCGCTCTCATGTGTCCCCGACACACATGACAACATTCAGCCAACTAGAATGGCTGGTTTTCACCGTCCAGTGTGAACGCTGCCTAAATGTACTTGTAAGATGGCTCAGAGCTTCTGTGGTTGTCAGTCAGGAGGAGAGTGGGAACAAACTAGTTTATCTTTCTCTTTGTGCCAACTGTTTGCAAAGTCTGTGACACTGTGTCAGGGAAATCCTGCATCAGTGAAGCTTGTGAGATTATCCTGGACTCCCTTTGGTCCCTAGACTGCTTTTACTTTACTCTGTTACTATGAGAGCTGGCTATGGTTTGAGTTTTGTATTTATGATCTAACTCATTTGTTTTCCCTTGCCGTGCTTCCTTGCTCACATCCGTTTTCATCAGGTTCTTCTTGTGTTGTGTTTAATTAGTTTAGTTCTCCTAGTTCTGCTTCCTCCTTGCTCCTGTTTACTCTCCACCAGATTCTGTAGTTTTTGCCGTAGCTTCTGTTTTGCTCTCTGTTAGAAGTAAATTTCTTGTTAGTTTGGCTTTTGTTTTCCCTGTTGTGTTTTCTTTGTTTGTTTGTTTGTTTGTTTTTTGTTTTAAATGATGGTCTGCATTACAGTCTGCCATTTGAGAAGCCCATGACAATATTTAAAGACTTAGGATAGAGGTTATAGTGTAAATACAGACTCTTGACACTTAATTCGAGACAGCAGCATGAGACACATCACCTCCAATTATCACAGCTTTTTTTGTTGATTTATTTTAATAGGGAGGAAAAACAAAGAGCAGAGCTGTGACCTTTCAATGAAGACTACATGATCAGAAGCTGAGCAAAGGTCCAACAACACTAAAAATGAGTGGTCTCCAGAGTGAGTCTGTATTAATATGTAACATCACTCTCTGGAGTGCAGCCTCTGTGTTTTTTGACACAAGCCAGACTGAAATTTCTCAATAAAATACAGCTTCCAGGTTCTCAGTTATCTTTGCAACTTGGCACCAACTTTGTCTAATTTTTTTAATGAAGGGAAAATTTTGAGACAGGATGGAAATTATTGCATAAACTATATTAGGTGTATTAAGATGGACTAGTTTACTTAAAAAAGACAAGAGTTGAGGGATGCATAGAGGAGGATAGAGTAGAGTTCGGCCCAATAACATCAAATGAGTCAACCCAGCAATTATGTAAAACATACTGAGGAGGACTATCGTAACCTGGCCGTATTTGCTACTTTGTTTGACACAACATGGACCAAGTTAAATTAGCAGGTTGAAACAAGCATCTGACCTGTGCACATGCTGCTGATGAGCATATCATACCAGAATTTACACTTCTAAAACTGGATAGCATTGTTATCACTAATTTCAAGTACATGTTTTTTGGTCATTTCCTCATAAGGAAACTGTTGTTGGACAGCTGCTACTGCTGCATCATGTGACATTACTATTAAATGATTTCCAGCTTAAGGAATCTGTGTACCTTCACACAAAGGTTTCTCAGAAATGAATGCACATACCTTTTGCATGTCATACTGAAGACTAAACATGCATTGAAAAAATGTTAAATGTTGTTCCTGTGAAATAAAAACAGGAAGAAAACTGCGAAAACAGAAGTTAATGTTTGGTTCAGTTTGTTCATCTTGTATGCATATTACAATTTAATGGCCTATACGGTGTGTTTATTATATTTGGAAATGAAACTGTGCTATCTACTGTATCATTAGCTAAGGTACTTTCTCTGGCACTGTCATACATTTATATAAAAAGTCTGAAAAAAAAAATGTTGGTGGGAAGCTCTCACATCGTAGATTGGGTCAACTCAGAATAGAGCTCCAACCTCACATTGGCTTCTTCCGGCTAAAAGTAGAACCCAAGTGCTTCCTCTGACGCCTTTTTATTAATAAATGGAACAAGAATTTAGTTTCACCCTCCATTTGGCCTCTTTCAGCCAAAGCAGGAAATGATTAGCCTTACAAATCTTTATATTTGTTGGAATTTGCATTTTGTATTTGAAGAAAGTTTCATTAATTTTAAGAATAAAGACAAAGACATCATTTTATAAACCCTTTATTTATCTTATATTTGGCTCAGGAGGTAGAGTAGTCATCCAGCAATCATGGGTTTGGTAGTTCGATTCCTGACTGCTGCTGTCATGTGTTGAAGTGTCTTTAGGCAAGACATTGAATCCTAAGTTGAGTCAGGCCAGCTGCATGGCAGTCCTGCCAACAGTTTGTATGTGTGTGAATGGGTGAATGAGAAGCAGTGTAAAAGAGCCTTAAGTACCAAAACGTTAGAAAAGGTTCTTCTGTTTCTTTTGCAGCTCTTTGAGAGTTTGTACTATAGAATCATCCAGTATTAACACAATTTCTTTTACAGGCTGTGAGATGCCAAATACACTCTGGATATAACACACATAAAGCTACCACTGTTGCTTCCACGTGTAACATCTGTCATACAGAAGGCTGGAATCATATTTCTCAGAGAATACAAATAAAGCTCTGTGTACTGTGTAACTGGATTGCAGAGGCTTAGAGAGAAACCGATGTGAACATCTCTCGAATCCTACCAACACATTTTGTGTATTTGCACGACAGGAACGCTGATTGCCATCAGTCATTTAGGAGGAACAAACACAACATAATGAGAGACAGAAAGGTACAGAAGAGGAATAGAGGTGGCAGCAGAACAGCAGTAAATGCTTGACTCTCTTTAGATGGAGCGAGTTGAGGTTGTGTGGATGTTATTGCTCCACAGCCATGTGGTCTTCCCCCATTTAGCATAAATAACTCAAGCATAAATTTCTGGAAATGCAAAATGATTGATCAACCTTCCTTCCCATCAGCATGATTTCTTATTAAATTTGGACAAATTGCAGACTTGGCTGACCTCTTACAGTATCAAACACAATGCCATGGCCTTATAAGGACACAATCTCCAATAATGATTCTTTATTCCTGAGTGTGTGTGCGTGGGGAAGATGGTGTTGACTGACAGATGATATCCTCACCACCTAAAGTGGTTAGTGAGCTCCAGGCTATACCAAGAAGTTAAATGAGTGATTGAACATCTGGCATGAATCCTCAGAACCATGATGCATCCTCTCACTCTGTTTCTCGTCGTCTTCTCACACACGCTCTTCATCTCGCTCACTGCTCCATTTCACATCTCACCCTCTTCATCTGCTCTCATTTTCTGGTCTGGCTTGTATGAAGGTGGGTCAGGTCTTTAGTTTTTCACCTCTGCCTCTCCACTAAGAGTGTTTACCCATCTGCTGTGTTTTATGTCCCGCTCTAATGAGTACTGTAAATCATAAATTTTTCCCTGACTTTCTGAAGGGAGGGATTTTTTTTTTGTTGTCCGCTGACCTCACATGAGGAGGAGATGAAGATGAAGAAACATAGGTCACTATGCCATAAAACTGCTTTATCAGAATTATTAACCTTACAGTACCTTTTGGCCACTTATGACTTGAACAATCTCTTATCTAGTTCCAGATGTAAGAAGACATTTTCTGCTTAGTGTCTCAGAGGGCAGATTTACAGGTTAAAGAGCAAATATTTTGTTTCTGTAACATAGCAGACAGAGATTTACCGTCATGTGATGTTTTATGGCTCACACTGAAAAGTGGTACGATGCCAGTATTTTATAGCAGAATTTAAAACTGAACATTCAAACCAGAAGGCTTAATAATATTTCACTTCCTGTTCTGTGAGAAAAACATTAACAACATTCAAACTAACACCAACAATTCTCATATTGTATTTATTCCAATAGGATTTCCAGGAAACACGATGATTAAACTGTCTGTTCTCATACATATTGTCATTATTATAATATAGTTTAACTTACTTGATTCAGTCACAATTTAGTCACTTTAGACAGTTTAATTTGTCCAAAGTAGTTTAACAAGAAAACATTGCCCAAAAGGATTTTCATCCCAAAAAGGCTATAGTGTTGGAAGACACCCACTTCATGTTCAGCTGCTGCTTACTTTAATGGGTTTTCTGCCCAGAACTGGGGAGCAATAATCTACTTGTAATTAAAATAGCTGTTTTACTGCATTTTGCTGTAACTTGCTGGTAGTTAAACCACCTTGGTATTTGAGTGAGTCAATAACTTAAACTTTTATCTTTCTGCCATAATTATCTGATTAACTACTGAAACTACACACAGTTTTGGATCATAAAAGGGAAACATTTTGCAACTGCTCATGTGCTGTGTACACATGATATTTTGATCTGACAACTAAAAGCATAGGTTAATTGTTTAGACCAGCGTTCAAGCTGTCCATGCTGTCTAAAAAGGTGCAAGATGGAGATTGTTTTAGTTGTTAAGACTGTACAAACTAAAATGATGAGTATGACAACTGGTTCACTTCTTTAGAAACAGTGGCGTGGTGTGGAGACCATTTTTGAGGAAGCCAAGTGACCTCAATATCTATACATTATGTCACTGCATATACAGCCAATGTTATGTAGCCAGATGAGCTATTAGAGCGCCTGAAGAAGCAGAACCTGCTGTGACTCTCACACATGCAAGCACACATACACCAGCCATTTTTACAACCTCATTCTCTGTCACACACACACTTGGCTTTAAACCCCTTATTAAAACATACCCAGCTCCCTGCTCAAATATGCAGAACTGGCAGCTGAATTCAAAATACAGTTTCAATAATGAGAAAAAGAAGCTTTAAATTAAATATTTGCTAATTCAGTCAGGAGATGCTTAAGATATATGTACAAAACACGTGGCAAACTTTATTGTGTATGCTTGACATACACATATACGTACTTATTATGCAACGTGACGTAAAAGACTAACAAGCCAGACATACACAGCTATGAACAATCTTCTGTGTGGAAACACAACAACAACTTAAGCTGGGTAACACATGCAGCTAGTTCCTTCAAAGCAATGTTAAAAAAAAAATTTAAACACATCACATATTCCTGACACAACAATATGGACCGTTCTGTTATAGGAAACCCGTGGAGAGAGAAGGCTGTATGACTTTACTCACCCTTGTGGAAGAGGAAGACCATTTTCCTGTCTTTCATAGTGGTGAAGTGAACAATAATTATGTTGTAGAATTAATCCAATTGGTCTTCAGTTCCTCCACAACAACAGAGTCAATAGATAGATAGTTCACTGAATTTTAGGACTACCAGCTAGCCACTCTACAGACCTTATGTTTCCTTATTAAAAGTCAAAATGCCCCCTTTTATTCTCTCCATACACAGCTCTAGTTTTGGCTTTGGCCTGCTGTCACATTTAATTTTACAGTAAGTTGTTGCTGTGGAGACACTTTTTTTATTAAAAATGTATTTACTATAAACTCCAGATTACCAAAATCCATAAGTGCATTTGATGATGTTTCTAATGTTACCACTGTAAACCGGCTAAGGGTGACGTTGACCCCCATGCTATGATCTGATTGGTGTGAAGGCAACGGGCGACTGGCTTCCTTTGGCATTTTCCTGACCAATCACAGTTTGACAGTGGCATGGTGATATCCTCATCTGATTGGTCAATCTTTTTGTTTGTTTGTTTTCACCAAGGAATGCCAGCTTCTACTTGGCCTCCTGCAGACGTGATATTGGTGGTAGAAGTGCAGTACCGTATTTTACCATACATTTACCACTCAACATTTCAAGGGGTGCTGTTTCACTCATTCTGATAGCCAGCACAGGCACAAAAGAACAACCAAAACTGACAAAGGGGGTGTATTTATTAAAATGACAACTACAGTCAAAAGAGAAAGGGTAAGCCTGGCTTTCGTGGACCTCCAGGAGAAAATACTACTGTTTAGAAAGAACTGCAAGCAATATCTGTTTATTTGTTTGTTTTTCTCTGCCCTGCTGGAAAGCCCAAATATTTTGTAAAACTAATCTTGTACATTTTTATGTAATATTATTATTTAATAATATATTATTACATATTGTATATTTGTCTTTGCTATTGTAGTATTGCTATTCTCTCTATTTTTTTATGCCAACTGAAAACAAATGTATATTATCTCTTCCAATAGAAATAATAATAATCATAGACCTTTCCAAAAACGTATGCAACACATCGCAGAGCCGTGTCAAATTGGTGTCCCCAATTTCCCAATATTAACAGGTGCTGTTGATCCCGGTACCTGGATCGTTAAGGTGGAAAGCATGAGATTAACTTAACACCGGACTAATAAGAAGTGTGCTATGTTAGTTTCTGGTTGAAAGTTTCCAACATTTACATTAAAACAACAAAGGTTTTATTAAAAGTTATAAAATGTAATTAGCTTTCAGGCCCAGATTCATCTTCAACTTATTAGTCTGGCACAACACCTGCATCACTGTTGGCACAGTGTTAATTTGCCTGTAAAGCCCATGCTCTACCTGACTTAATTTAAATACTGCTTGAACTACCCCAGAATATTTAATGTAAAACATACAGTACACACACAGTTTGCCATGCATGGTAGTCAAAATTTTATTGTCTTTAGCAATTAGCAATTTTTAAGACAAAAGCCACAGCAGGATCTGTGGGTGTAATGAAGACCAAATGATGACTGTTTTCTGCTGGGAAGCATGTTGAAAGTGGAGAATTCAGGGCTGTGCTGTAACAAATGTGTCACTGCCAAAGAAGGTTATTGAGTAAGACTAAGGGTTAAAGGTGAGTCACACGGCACATACAGTAGATAAACGTGGACAGCAACACAGAGAGGCAGCAGAGCAGCAGGGTAATCAGCTGTGTGTGTGTGTGCATGAGTCAGAGGTGGATCAAACTTGCTGACAGCTTTCCATGTTGCTATCAGCACAATACTTTATTAATACTTTATTCTGCTTTATTACTCAACGCTTCCTTTTTAGGATGTTTTTCCTCAGACGTAGACAACTCTAAGTAAATTAACAGCCGAATCTGCTAAATAACTCCACTAATCACAGTGCAGCATGACAGTATGCCAGTTAATATCTGAGTTTATTATTTCAGAGCTGGAGGTGGACTCAGACAGCCACAGGGCTTATTGAGTGGAATTACTATCAGCCCCGTGTTGAGCAAATGTAAACACATTGAGCGAAAGAGGGCTTGTCTTGAGGGAGTTGGAGTTTATACAGTTAACGTGTAGTCTTTATCCAAACAACTATCACTGAGCATGTTGAAAATAAACACATCTCACGTTTTAATGATTTTTAGATCTTTAGTGTTTTTAGGTGGTGTGTAGAGGCGAGAAAGGAAAGCGTGGGAGAGTAAAGTTATGTCAGGGTTCGGTTTTGGTAACACATGCTAAGATTGATTTTCGAATTATAAATGTGAGCAAACACTGCATAAGCCACCTTTCATTACTTTTTGCCCTTTTTAATACATGTTGGCAGCAAATATAAAGCGCAATAATGCTTATTTCGTTTCCTAAACTTTGAGACACCATTTTAGTGTGTGTGAGCTCAGATCTCATAGTTAGTAAATGAAACATTAGCGCTTGTCAACTGCCAAACAAAATGTAACAGAGAAAAAAAAAGGTCAGTGATAAGATTCAAGTTCAACTTTATTGGCTTCAGTTGTTGTGCATCTGCATCTAGTTGTGCTTCTTCTTCTAAGGTGCACTGGCTGACAGCGGATGAATAATTAGAAAATTTTGTGTGCATTTGTTTGTTTGGCTTTGTTGTGCAATAGGACTTGCAGAGCTGGGCAGCAGAGTCGTGTATTGAAGCAACACAAGGGAAAAGAGCAAATGTAAAAAGCAGGAAGATGGCAAAAAAAAAAAACTATAAACACAACATCTATTAATTAACTAAAATTAAACAAAGCCAACTCATAATTAGTGACAAATTACTTATAATAAGTAAAACTTGACGTAGAATGGAGCATTTATATTTCCTGTTCACTTCACAGAATTAAAAGGCAACATATGGTTGATGTGTCTACACAATGACATTATTTCCATAAATCTGAAAAAAAACATAATCCTTCCCCCCACAGGCTCAGCACGTTTCAAACCACAGCAGCTCCACAGCCAAGGTGGTGGTTAGTGTCAGAGTTCTGCTGCTGGGAAGTATTTATCTGGAGAACATTACAGGTATATTTACTGTACTAGTGGGCATAATCTGATATCCTTGAATGTAAATGTATTCAGACTGTTGTCATGTGTGCCCTCTGGAGTTGCAAAATCAAGGTTTTATGTGACAGTAATGTGCTCCAAATGCAGACAAACTGTCATAGCTCTGATCTGGTCTGTTCTCCGCTACCTGTTTTCCATCAAGCCAGCTCCAGGGCTGTTCTGAGCTAGTGCTTCAAATTTATACCGTTTTTTTTGGTGTTTCAACAACTAAAGAACCGGTTCTGAGTCAGGAAAACTGGTTCCAGACTGGCTCCATCTCTTAGTGCTGACATTAACAATTGAGGTTCAGGTGTAACAGCTATAAAACATATTGAATGTAATCTCTGTACATTCAGCGTGTATTTGTTGGGCCAGTGTTTAGGTGCAGGCTCATAAAGTCAGGAGCAACCCTTGTACAGATTGTAGCGCTTGTGTCAGCATCAGTTTCAAAGCTCTGACTTGCCAACAGAGTGATCGACTCATCTGCACCTGTCTACCTCAACTCCCTCATCCAGGTCTACAATCCCTCCGGAACAGCGTCAGCTGTCCCATAACCACACAAAAAATCCCAAACTAAGTTCCTTAGCTTTGGATAAAAGCTTCTGTCAAATGATTAAATGTTAATGTAACCAACACTAACTCCATTATGGTTAGCATAACTTTCATTATAAACGTCTACCAGAGACAAAGTTTTAGCTCATTGTCACTCCAAGACATACTAATCAAACAGAAGCCATTGAAATTCTCTAATTTGGAAAGAAGAGTGAGCTTTGCTTAAAGGTGAATATCAGTCAGTCACCCTGAACTCTGAGCAGTTTATTCTTCTTACTTACTTCAAGTCAGAGCACCTCAAAACTGAACAGAACATAAAAACTTGACATTTTAAGTTGAATTAACATGCAATTAACATTTTTACATTAAGTCAATGTAAAAAAATCACTTTGTTATTTTAGCTCTAAATTCCTGAATGATGTTTAGCTGTGTAAATATTGGTCGGACTGCACTGGAGTATTGTATCTCCAACTCTCGCTCTGTTAAATCTTTGTTAACTTATTCAACTGAGTCACAAGCCGTGACTCTGTTGACATAGGGATGCCTGAACCAGATAATAGTGATCCAGTGTGTGGTTCAGATATAGCACACGTCTTATCGGTATTTCATCGAATTTCTAAAAAATGGAAAGTAGCTGATGTGTTTGGAGGTGAGTGAGCTTTGGCTGGACTAATACTGGGTTGTATAGAGGACTATTTTGGAAGCAAAGACTAATGTTACACTCACAGGTTTTACTCGGGAGAGAAAGACAATGAGGTTTCAATTTTTCCAAAAATAGTGTTACATACCTAAAACTATAGGTACATGCTGAAAAAACCCATAAAATCCCATATGCACAGTTCCACAGACCTACATTTCACCCCCCTTTCACTTCTAATCCCAGGATATTTATTGCTAAGATAAAGAGTTGAAATTATTCCTCCTCCGGGGAGCTTTAAAAATAAGACCAGGCATTAGGAGGTGAAATATGAAATACGATTTCTCACTTAAACGAGGACAAATGAGCTGCACACAAGAGGATGCAGTCAGAAGAGCTTAATCTATTTCTGCTACAGTACTAAACAGGTACTGACAGTATGGCAGCACAGGCCATTTCAAATCTAATCACACGTTGTAAGTAATGCTTCATTTCTGCATGAGAAACCAAACGCCTGGATGGAAAACACGTCTTTCAAGTCTCAAAAACTTTTAACATTTTAACAAAACTTATTTTAGGAATAAAGAATCACTACTGTGGGGTGAGATTTGAATTTCAGCGATAATGACTTGACCTGCACTCTGCCAGAGACCTATGGGAGAAACCTTTGAGGTGTGCAGCAGTTAAAAAACACTTCATACCCAATTACTCATACATTTTTATTGCGCAGGGTTTCTGGAGCTTTTTCTTTGCTCTCACAATTTAAAACGAACATCCGGTAAAACATTCTTTCACAAGAAGTTGAGTTTTACATGTTGATTTCATTCTGATATGAGGGTTTGATACAAGACAGATGCTAAATAAATGTCATAAAGGATGCTGGGCTGCTTGATTTAAACCATACCATTTTCATGTCATATTGGGGTAAAAATGCACACTTCACTTTGGTCTCTAAAAAATCTTACAGCTTTTGGAAGTGGATGTTTGGAGACAGAAGAAAATCAGGGGGGAAAGAGGGGAAACAATAGAGAAATAGCTGAAATAATCAGTCTTTCCATGCTCCCCATTCTGCTCTGAAAACGTGACTGTTCCATTGTTTACTAGAAGCCTGCACAGCTGATGGAAATCACTGAGAAGTATCATCTGGAATTGTTTTAGACTGCTGCAGATTGACAACAGTGCACGGTAATAAAACAGTACTTAGTATCTCACACAACCTTTCTTTTCATGTTATATTATTTTTGGTGATTATTTGTTAGTCACCAAAACAGTAAAGATAAAAAGGAAACGTGAAGAGAGTAGAGGCTGAGATGTGGCAACAGATTCCCAGCCTGTTGTAATTTCATGGTATGAATCTTAACCATCAGGATATCAGCAGATCCGAAGCATTTTAAATTCCAGTAAAGGTCAGGCTGGAAGTCGGTAACCGGGCTTGTCCTCTTACTGGGAGCTAAATCAAAAGATCAACATAGATTGTGTTTATCGAACAAAGATACCGGAGCTAGAAAACTTCAGTTTGTGTGCAAATATATTTTCAACGTGGAATCAGCAGCTTTTAGAGGTGCAGCTCCTCTGATGCCGACTGTCACCTCAGCCATGACACAAGATGCAGTATGTCCTCCTAAATACACTAAAAACAGAAACTGTCACAAAGGGATAAACGACATAGTCAGTTGCTGTGAATCTTTGAGCTGAACTGAACAATCAATCAACAAAGTCCAGGCACATGTTAGCTTGGAGCAGGATTTATGAAGGCACTTAATCTTTGCCAAAAAAGCAGGAAAATGTCTGAGGACTCCAGAGCTTGTCTCTGTTGGAGGGCAAGTAAAATTTAGACCTTTCATGAACCGACCTTTTATATACAAGTGTTTGTCAGTTTTAGGTTTACAGTATAACGCTTTTAAATACACCTGGCTGGATGAAGTGAACTAATTCCCATTTTTTGTGTTTTTTCGAAGACATTGGTGATGAAATTTGATCTCATCTTTACTAAAGTTACAGATTTCAACAAATTTTCCTAAGCTCATAAAACACAAACAGTCAAGATGCATTTATTGAAGACATCTATTAAACATTCAAAGTAATGGTTGAAAATATAAGTGAAACACTAGCCTTACGATTTACTAAACACCAACTGGAATCAGATGTTAGCAAACCTGGAGTCCAATCAATAAAATTTGAATTGAGGTTTGGTTTAGAGCTGCACAAACCGTGTCAGTGTGCTTTTGCTGATGTGAGTCATGACTTGCAAAAAAGAGATCTCAGAAGACCTACAATCAAGAGTTGTTGATTTGCATGCAGCTGGAAATGGTTACAGAGTAATCTCAGCCATCTCAGAGTTTAGATGTTTATCAGGCCACAGGACACCACAGAGGAAGCCATTGAACTCAAAAAAGCATTGCAACACGCCTTGGTTTGCCACCTTGACACTCCACTAAACTACTGGGGAAACATCTTGTGAACAGACATGGAATCGTTTGGAAGAACACGCCACACTACATATGGCTTAAAAAGAAAACCATGTACTGGCATGAAAATATCATCCTAGCAGTGAATTATTGTGGTGGAAGCATCATGATTTGGGGCTGCTTTGCTGTCTCTGGAGCTGGGCTGCTTGCCATCGCGTAAGGGGGAATGAATTTCCACGTTTATCAAGATGTCCAACAGGATAACGTCAGCGATAGACTATGAATAGAGAATATGTCTGAGCTGAAGCTGTTCTGTTTAAATGGTCCAAAGTTCCTCCTGGATGTTGCGTAGGTTTAACCCACAGCTACAGAAAGCATTTTCTGGTGATTATTGCTGGTTCAACTTGTTATTAAACAACTGTTACTTTTTTCACCATCACTCTGTACACATTAGAGACCATGATTGCTGGTGTTTATTCAATTTAGAAATATTGTGTTTGATATTTATGACTTTGGGTGAAAATCACGTCTCATTTCATGAACATTTTGTGCAGAAAACCAAGAATTGCAAATGGGTCACTTAATTTTTGTAGCTGTACATGGGCCAGCATCACATGGAAAACACTTGCAATACATTGCTCACCACTCTTGGGGGTAATTTATGAAGTGGGACCCAAAGCAGAGGATGACGGAGCACTGGCAGACGCCACCACAGTCACACCCTGTCTGTGCTTCAGATGAGTTACAAGGTAGGTTGTACTGCCTGTGTTTTTTACAGCAGCACGTTTTGCAATTTTGCTTCCCGTCTCTCTTGTAAAACACGTAGTGTTGCCAAATGTTTGATTTGTGGATCACAAGTGTTTATAAACACCGAGCCTCCATCATTAGCTCAGCGCACGTTAATAGAACGTCTAATTTAGGAGGAGTGAAATTGTTCCACCTTGCAGTCCATATA